>JAQGCC010001732.1:0-21751 GCA_034698905.1 Xestoiulus laeticollis | reverse complement strand
CGGTGGATGCCACTTGAAAAGTTGAACTATCCGTTCCACAAGCCACATCAAAGCTTGGGGGACAGCTTTCTTTGATTGCTTCTTCATATGTTGGCAGACCCTATGCAGAAATAAAAAAGTGTTGCTTAAAACATGTTTTCTAAAACATTTACAGAAAGTATCCCACATAAAAAAATGATTGAACATTAAAGCATGTTTACCATATCTGGAACCTGGGAAGACACGCTATAAATACTTTGATTGTGGTTGTACGGGTAACTGGGGGGTCTGAAGGGTCGCAAGTAGCGCTCAAACGACAGCTGAAGGCTGGCAATGTTGCCCGGCAAGTTTCTGTTTGATCTTACGGCACTTTCCATGGCGTCGTGAGATGCTCGTGGTTGACGGCTATTAAGTTGGAGGCAGGAGTGGTTTTTAAGGTTGAGCATTAGAGCAATGACAAATCCAACTAATACTGGGACCGCCAAATAAGAAATGATTTTCATGATAGATGTGGTTTCTGATTTCAATGCTGGCATGTCTGCATTGGCAGATCTATTTTCAATGTCTGGAAGGAAAACCAAATAAGTTGCATCAACAAAAAATAATTGACAAGGGAGATCAATGGATTTCTAAGACCAAAAAAAAACTCAAAGGGGGAGGAAAAACCTATTTACCTTTCAGCCACAAGTATACGAGTCTGCATTTCGGACTAGGGTGCCATTCGCCATCATCACCGCAAGTTATTATGGACGAACCAACCACTTGGTACCCTTGCAGACAGTCAAACTTCAGCGTTGAACCGACGTCATATTCTCTATATGTACCCGTGTTTAGAACACTGTACGGCGTGTAAGGCGGTGGGATGCAGTAAGACCTCTTATCACCTGCTCGTGTGAAAAGTAAAAAATAATGAGTTCCACTCATCTTTTGTCATACCCGAAACAACCGCAGATGGAACGTACCTATGCTGTAAGGAATGCACAGTGGTTTTCTTGGCGGTACCCACTGCCCAGAAATACACTTTATGATGCCATCACCCAGAATAAAGACGAAATCGGAATCGCACGTGAATTCCAGTTCGGTCCCATTGCTGAAGTACAGATTTCCTTGATGCAGGTGCTGCCGATGTCCGTGCAGAATGCCACCTGGGTCGATGCAAAATGATGAACCATCTAAAATGAAAGGCAACAAAAGCAAATTTAGCTTCGGTGTTAATTTTATAGTTTCAGATAAGTTTTGGTTGGCATATTACGATATTGGTTTGGAATTCCTATGATCTTTGAGATCTCTGGAGTGTGACCAACTATTTTTTTAAATACAACACATAGTCTACAATGTTGAACATTTTTGCATATAAATGATTTAATCTTCAAATCCACTTAAGATGGTATTATGACAAAATGTTATTGTTACAATATTCAAAGCCACTTAGCAGTAGCCTACTATATTATTTTGAGAAAATCTAAAAGTTATTGAACTTGATGCTTATGTTATCAACATAGGCCTACATGTACATGCATGTGAACCTTGATCTAAAATTCAATTGGTCTTATTAGTTTCCATATTAGTCTTATTGACCATAGGTTGATCATTGGTATTAACTGGATCATATAATGTATTGACTTGATATTATTGAACAATAAATCCAAGACAGAAAACAATATGATTTTTCTATTATCAACAATGGAAACCATTGGGCCTATTTTGGCCCAATCCACTAATATGAAAAAGATATAATTTCTCTATTGTTTTTTTTTTACCAGGGAAGTTTAATTAAAACTTTTCTGTTTTGAAAAAAAGTTGTACATGATGTATCATCCTCATAGAATGCCAGGAGTAATTTCTAGGATTTTAATTGATTTCTTAACACATTAAGCTCCATGCATTCAAATTATAACAAACTTGTATACTACAATCATAATTAGGTAATCATTGGTC
Organism: Xestoiulus laeticollis; assembly: GCA_034698905.1. NCBI lineage: Eukaryota > Metazoa > Arthropoda > Diplopoda > Julida > Julidae > Xestoiulus > Xestoiulus laeticollis. Next base: position 19,834 of record JAQGCC010001732.1, on the reverse strand, counting down.
CTTCCTAGGTCTCTCTGTCATGCCATGGCATGTGGTACTTACTAAAGAGGATATGCTTTTGACACCAAAATGCAGTTGAATAGTGGGCATCACAAACTGATTCTTTTAAAATAGTTAACAAGAACTCTGCAGAAGTGTTGTCCAATAAGGAATCCATGTCACCGGTAGCAAAATCAAGCATGGTCCAAGGTGTTTCATTTACCACATGGGTAGTGCATGCACCCAGGTTAATAATTCTCATACACCTAGCTATTACATTGCATTCGTGGCTTATATGACTGTGCACTGTCAAAAAATCTCCCAAAATATGCTGCAAAACACAGGACTTACTGTCAGAATTCTGCACTACGGCAATGTTATCCAAACCGAAGGCCAGGTGTAGTTGAAGCACCAGAGTTGTGCAGAAAACGTATGTGCAAGCGGCCTTGAACACTTGCCATGGTTTCTCCTCCCTCAACGGCATCAGGTATTCACGAGATAGTGGTACTTAAAAAGCTGTCGATGATGTATGCTCGTGATATATGGTTTAAGAAATCCGATATCTTCCAGAGTTGGTGATGAGCTTCATGAGCAAACAACAGGTATAGATTCGCTGCTTACATAGCGTGGTGACGCCTCAGAAGCCCTGCAGGTAATCCCTTCCTTTTCCTCCAAATGTGACGTTTGGGAACGTCACTGCATGTGCCCACCTTGCCTACCTGTCTGTAACCTTCGCAGCATGCCTACTGCTGAAACTGGATCTCAGAATCACAGGCTTGGTACTGAGAATTGGAATTTCTCATTGATTTCAAAACTGGTTCTCCCACAGTGCAGGACACGTTGAGGCAATCAAGACGACCCTCTGCCATCTAGCTAATTAAGGTGCACTAATTAGAGCTTGCAAAGGGTTAAGAAGGATACCCGTATGACTGACAGGGGTGAAGAAAAGGCATGGTGTGAACCTTGACCTATATATTCCAAACGAAGGTACATTGAATAGGCTACGGAATTAAGTTACTAATGATGGGATATTCCCAACTGGTTTGTACCTGGAGCCACACCTTATTTTGACATCGATTGCCGGACATAGAATTTTTTTTTTCATACATTTTTGGCTTTTTTACCTGAATTTTAGGGATAACTAGTTTATTTCGGTCTGTCTTCGTTTTAGGCAGTTAAAATTATAGCTTTTCAAGAGTATAATGTACGTACGTCGCAAAGAATATAAGACTTTGCAACATGGTTCCAAAAAGTGCCATGAACATGCACAGCTGCATGTTTGGTAAATGAGAGAAAAAGTATACAGTAAAACCTGCTAAAGGGGACCACACAAAAAATGGCCAGATTAGGTTACTGTATGCAGGTGGTCACTATACAGAAAATGTTTATGAAGGAAAACATATACATTAAAACCAATTTATGAAAAGTGGTCACTTTACCAGGTTTTTACTGAACATTTTTTTAAAAAATAATTTTAACTAATTTGTTCCAAATAATTCCTTCAGAAGATTTATTGGAAGTGTATACAGGGGATTTTCGAAATTTTTTTTTCCGTATCAATACCACTGAAATATAAATTTTCATTTTGTTATAGCCTATATTGGTAAAGAATTTTATCTATGACACACATATGGGATTTCATCCTAGTGGAAAATGATAACTACAGCTATTCATTCGGAACATTTTGCAGGGAATTTCTTCAATATAAAAATGTCAGAATTTTCATAATTCGAGATACACGTTGTTTGGCAAATCTAAATATTATGCAAAACGTTCTTGAATCAGTTTTTGTTTTGTGCAAGTTATTGATTATTTTGAAAATATAGGGCAATTTTGTCGAAAAATGGCCATCGAGGATTTATTTCGCTTTTGATTCCTTTCAAGAGTTTTTTTTTAATAAATGGGGAATGTTGAAATCGGCAAAAAAAAATCTGTCCCCGGTTTATGAGTTTATGAATAAAATCATTTTTAAAAGCAAAGAAATATACAAGTACACAGGGTTCGTTATATATACAGTACATATGTACATGCACATCATGATATTTTCCTGGAAATTTCTTGTGTTCCTTTTTTTTTTTGTAAAATAATCCAAGTTAAATATTTAAAACCATAAAAAGTGAAGAAAATGCTATTAAATTTTAAAAAAATATATTGAAATAAATTAACACTTATTTTTTAACTATTAGTAAAGATATAATCAACCTATCAATTTCAATTTTATATATCTAATATTTGTGTTTAATAGAAGGGATAATTGAAAACTTTCTTAGTAGGGAATGGTGGTGTTATAGATCACCTTAAATTTTTTTCAATTTTCTGGAAATTTTAGCAACTAGGAGTGAAAAAAATATGCTGTACATGTATATCAAAATATCCGATATTTTTGATATATTTGAACCCAGATATGTGTTATATTAATACAAATTTTGCATGGCTGGTTTTAACGACCACCCTAAAGGTTGGAACCTTGGCGTTGTACCAAGATAATTAATGCAATGTCGCAAACCAGTGGACCATTGTTCATGTTGTACTATTCAAATTAATGGCGACGAATTTGACACTTTCATTGCTTTGTTATTTCTAAAAAAAACTGAATGGCGATTTGTTTTTCTCACTCGGTTTCTAGGCCATTATCGCGTTTTGGCAATGGTTTGAATTTTAATGGTAAATGACCATGAATTTCTTCCAAGTCCGGATTATACCGATTGCTAAATTGACATTTAATATACTGAAGGTTTTGGATCAGTAGGGGATCATGCTTGCCTTCTTTTGTTTGATACTTGCAATTTTCGATTGTATAATTTGACAAGATAATTGTGGACAAAAAAATAATATTATGTCGGACAAGTTTGAAACTAAAATACAAATTAAAATACACCAAATATATGAAACTATATTAAAACTTTTTAATAAGTACATGATTTGTTCGTCAATATAATTTTATGGTGGGATTTTGTTGGACAATTGTAAAATAAAATGAAAATTGGTTATTTGGGATTTTTTCAAGGCTTTAAATTAATATCAACAAAGCACACGGAAAAATAAAATCCCTTGTAGTTTCATAGATGGCGTGTCTTGTGCAGATAAATGCAATACCATCTTGTGACCATAAAAGCTATTACTGCATTGCTCATAAATAATATTCTATATGAAAAATATAGTAAAAATCAAAAATACATTTTCATAAAAAGTAACTCAGAATAATTCCGAAACAAATATGAGGGAACTATGTGCATAACGACAACACATTTTTCAATCATTCCCAACTTTTTTTTAAAAAATCTGATGTCATTTTATTTTTTAATTTGTAAATGATTGCAGAAAAAAAGAGCAATTTCCAAACAATTACTAAAAAAGTTCATTTTTTGAGTAATTGTTTTGAAGTTATGATTGGAAACCATTAAAAAAACAAATTAGTTTTAAAATGTTAACTTTATATCCTCTCAGCAGTTTACAAATTCAAAAATTAAGTATAATTCCCTCAGAAAATGAGCAGAGACAAATGAATGTTGCATTTTTAAAACCTTTTATTTAACTTGGCATGAACGTAATTTGTTTCAATCTTTTTGAGGTCCTTTTTTGTTAATTTTCTCAAGTCCTAGAGAGCTTAAACTTTGTGTACAGATCAGTTTCATGAAACATTTTCATCTATAGTCACATTTTAGTAGATTTCGTTAACACTATTATGATAAAAAATTGCAATTTTTAATGGCTTGTGCTGATGTCACGAGCGCTTCGTAGCACGGCCGTTATACGTTGATTAATGCATTTTGTACATAACTAATTACATTAATCAACGTAGTACGGTCGCACTACAGAGCGCACGCGACGTCAACGGTCTTGCGATGACAAGACGAGCATTCCTCAGTGTCGATGTGTAAAAAAAATGTTTTGCCTGAAAAACGAAGTTTTTTCCCCAACTTGTTACCATTTTACTAAAAGCAAATATCTTTGCTAAGTAAAAACAAAGCGTTAATTTGTGATAGGCATGGAAAAATTCAAAAATGTCTTAAAAAAATTTAGTAAGTCAGGAACTTTCATTCTCAACAAAATTTGTATGGGAACCCTGTTAATGAGCAGGCTTGTTACTTAAATAAGATGTATGCAATGTGTATTTCATTTCAATTCAGAGACTAGGTTTGTATACAGTTTTTTGTGGTATTGGGAAGTTCTACAATTTTATACAAGATGAGCATTCAAACAGTTTTTTTTGGAAAACGTACAAGCATAGAATGTGGCGACAAGATTTTATAAATACACTCAATACAAAAAATAATAATACGCACAATAAAGGAAAAATGGGATGCAATTGGGCATAATTGTTCTAGTCATAGTCCTATTTAGACATTATGTACAAAAAAAAGAAGATTAAAGTTAATCTCATAAACATTTCTACTTGTGAAATGTGTTATTATACTTTGTTACATATCTATACTTAAAAGTTCTAGTTTGGCATTTGTGGGTAATTTTTTAAGTGGCTTCTTCGTTCTGTTGCTGCGCTTGCATTTCGGTCGACGACAGAAATTTCTCCGTTTCAGATTCTTCGAGCAAAGGGACACCTGAGAACAAACGTTAAACGTTAAGAATTATCGAGAAAAAAATGAGGCGTATTATTTAGATGGTATTTTGCTTGCCTTCTATGTTGAGAATTGAGCCAGACCCAGCAGTGTCGAATGAAGTCAGGCTGCCGCAGAATGCCCGGGTTGAGTTGGTGGAAGATGTGGCTTGAGATAGTGTTGAGCTTAATGTGTCTACTGTGACAGTTGTGGAGACCTCGCTGGGAGTCACTGTATCAGTAGATCCCAGGCTGTCTGCTAGGGACGACGAGCGGCCATATGCCGAATGAGACGACCCCGGCTGTCGTCCAGCGCCACCGGTATTACTAAAATATGAAAGGCGGATTACGGTTCACAAACTTTTGTCGCTTTCCAGTTTGGGACTCTTTGAGGACCAGATGCGAAATCTTATCTATCGTTTTAATCTTCCCAATAATTCACATCTTTTTTCTAATATTTCACAATATGTTATGAATACAAAAATTAAACTTGTTTGAGTTATTTGCAAAACTGTACCCCGATATCGAAAAATGAACGTAGCTCAATTAAATTCAACTCAGTACCCTACAGTCAGCAAACAAATGCCATGTGGTGGGGGGAGTCGTACCCATTTTCAGGACAATTCTCCTTCGTCAGTAGCGACTAACCCATCATCATTGCTAAATTGAATTTGAAATAAGTTTGCACTATCATTAGCAAGATTATTCCATCGTCTAATCGCATGCAAAAAGGACCAATGGTAAGCATCTGTTTTTGCACGAAGCTCCGTCAATGGTTTAGAATGATTATGTCTATTTCTTAAATGTTTATTAGGCACAAAAATATTTGAAACAAGTTGCGAATTATGGGGGAAATTGAAACGTTCAAACAAGCCCATAGATAAGCTTTCACGTCTGGACTGCAGAGTCCCAATTTAGAGAGTGAAGCATTTCTGTTACTCTCGCCGTATGCTGGTAGCTGCCCTTAACAAATCTGGCTGCCCTACGTTAGACCATTTCCATATCCTGAATCATAGTTATCCTGTGAGGATTCCAGACAGGAGCAAAATACTCCAACATGGGGCGAACCAGAGCTTATAGCCAGTCTACTTCACATATTAAAAACATTCACGAAATACAAGTTGAACAAATCTCAGTCGTTGGCTTTCTGCCCCGACTAGTTTTAAGCCAAAAACCGATAAAATTGCTCTTCTTTGGTATTTTGGAACACTGGTGATTTTTCAAGGCGACTTAAGAATCAAACTGATGTCCTTACCCACTGCTGTGGTCGTGCGGGCCATTAGAACGATGCAAAACGTAGCGATTGTGCCGGTTTGACGAAAACGCCCCAGGTCGAGGCAGCAACGTGCTGCCGTTGTATATGAAATCTGTTGGAAACTGGTTGCTTGTTGCCTCTTCGTACGAAGGCAAGGCTACCTACAAATTCGATTGAAGATAAAACAACACGATGATGTTGAGAGGTAAAAAAATGTGCTTCTTTAAAAGCAAGACAACTTCTTACCTGAACTCCATCAGCAAATGCAATCAAAGATGCTCTGTCTTGATCGGGACAGAGCGGTGGCCCGTGAAGAGCTCCAGGAGCACCTCCGCCGCTGACGGTTGGCCGAAGTTGCATGTGGCACCATTTTCCGCACCCGTGCCGCTGCGCTATCATGGCACTTATTAGAACCAGAAAAAGGATGCCCATGACGCAGCCGGCAGTCAAGAACGATACCGTCTGAGCCCCCATAGCATCCCACGACTGTTGGGGCAATTCTTGGGCTCGAGGTTTCTCTTGTGCCGCAGTAGGTATTTCTCTGAATACATCCCAATCTGGAGATAGTATAATTTCAATTTGAGTATAAAGAAAATGTGTTCTACACATAGAATTTAGAAAAAAAACGAAAATTTGAACAATTTTTTCAACTTTGTACTTAAGAGGGTTGCATATAAGCCTTTTTATCTAAATTATTTTTTTAATTTAATTTAGGAAACTGTTAGGAACAAATGGAATGTACGAGGACCTAGCATAAATATTCTATTATTTGTTTAAATTTTTTGTTTATGTATATGTATATTCATTTTCATGGAAATATGTCTGTAAAGTTTATAATTGTAGAGGGTCTGGTAAAATTTACGGACATATTTCCACGAAATGGAATATACATATACATAAACAAAAAATTTAAACAAATAATAAAATATTATTACATACCATTTGTTTTTATCAGTTTCCAAAATAAAATAAAAAAATCATGTAGAAAAAAAGGCTTATTCTGGTATGCAACCCTCTTAAATGGCGTTTACTCAAAACCAACATTTAGTTTAAAAATATGAAACAAATTTACATTACCAAGATTTTCTTTGTCCAGGATTAATTCACACATGGGCGCATCTGGTTGCCACTGCCCGTCAACGCTGCAGGTCAGCTGTTCAGGGCCTAATAAGTGAAAACTGTCGGGACAAGCATAGGAGACTTCGGAAAAAGGAGGATACTCGTCTAGGGGATCCTTCACATAGCCAAACATAATCTCCGGAGGAGCTGAGCATTTTTTTCCTTGTTCTGGAAACATAAAATGGGATGTGCACATTCAAACAATTTGCTTCAGCCGCAACACAAAATTTAAAAAGTATTCTAGCCAATGACAAACCTTCGTCAATCTCTTGGCAAGTAGGAATCTGAGGTGGGGACCAATGTCCATCATGCATACACTTGAACCTGGCTGACGATCCCATAAGGGCAAAGCCGGAGATGCACCAATAGATTACGGATACCCCAACAGGATAATTTGCAGTAACATCTTCATCCTGATCATTCTTGATGACTTTGACAATGGCGTTGGGAATCAGCGGTGGTGGACTGCAGCTCAAAATATCTGCAAACACAATTTAATTATAGGCGATACTTCACCCAGCACAAAGATCACACATCCAATCGCAAATCATCAACAATTTACCACAAAATATTAATGTGCGTCCAGTCCAGGTTCCATTGTGGCATTTGCTTTCATCGCTGCCAATAACCGCTACATTTTTATAGCCTTGTCGACACACGTATTTGGCCGTCGCGCCGTCTTTGAAACCATGATCCCAACCGCGTGAACCTTTGTACTCGATGATCGAGTTTGGCATTTCTGGTAAGGGCGGGCATGTCAACTCTACAAAAAGAATGTCGAGGCATTGCATTTTAGCCTTTATCTTTTAAATTTTGGACCAAATAAAATAAATACAGCTTTCTTACCGACACATTCTGGCATTTCTTCCGTAAATGCGCCATTGTGACCCGTCCAAGTGCCATCCGCCTTGCATTCTAATCGATTGACGAATTTATTTTGAAGACGAAAACCTTCGTTGCACTGAACTTCCAAGTTTGTTGACATGCGAAAATCTGCGCCGATTACAGTTACGTGCCCATGCAAAAGCGTTGGACGAGGGCAGAGAACTACAATTGGCAGACAAAAGAACGTGATATTTGCATGATGGCACAGGGCATAGTATAACATGTTACAATATTTTGTTTTCACTGCAATGCCATTGTTGAGCTATTACTGTATTTACTCGTGTAATGATCAAAATCAGACTTTACATACATTTTTGCGGGAGAAAAAGTTATTTATTAACTCGATATTTAATAATTTGGTTCCACTTGATGTTTGATGCAATGATCAATTCTGCATGCCATTGTGTTTGAAATGGATTGAACATAATAGGGGTCTTCACGGTTATTAACTTTAGTGCTTTTCCGATAGCGTTCTTGTTACGGAATTTCTGAGCTGAAAGGTTTTTATTTAGCTAACATGACAAGACTAATCAAGGACGCAGGAAAGCTACGAATCTTGTTATATAACTGGCCTCGGCCAGATCTAGTCCAGCACAGCATGGCATATATGTCATCCACTATATAGGGGGGGGGGACCCTTACACGAGTAAATACTGTACTTATCATATTTTGGATAAACTATATCGTTTTCCCGCACAATGATCGAGTGTTGCAGTGTAAAATGAGAACATTATAACCAAATTACAGTTGTTCATGATTGCTGATGCTGCTGAAGTAGCCAGCAGGTTATACATACACTCAGTACACGTAGTGAGTGTACTGTACCCGTGCTGTCATATACATACCAGGACGGCATCTTTGTCTAGGCAGAGGAAGCCACTGTCCGTTCGGACCGCACGTCAGTTTTTCAACTCCCTGCAGTAACCTGTACCCAATGTTGCATTTAAAATGTAGTTCTTGTTGGTACTGAAACAACTGCCCTTGTTTGAATTCGGGGATACGTTGACCGTGTTTTATTCTGCCAGGGTCTCGGCAAATCGAGCTTACAGCTTCTAAATAAATAACAAAATAAATGTCAACTTTATCATGTGCACACTTTACTAATCTGAAATGCAATTTTTCTAGTGATGTATGCTTCAGAAGAGGAAGTCGCCATGCATATAAAGGGACTGAAGGGGGAGGAAGATTTCATGAAAATATATCATTGCAAAGCACAAAAAGGATAAAGTGTACCTGTCCAGTTCTTCTGTAGTACATCTATGTCGTCGTCAATTGCATCGGCACAATGAACAGCAGATGAGAGAAAAGTAATAAATAAATAAAAGAATGAAAAAATCTGAGCTGCTCGTAATGTTGCACAGCTATGCGTCGTAAGCCTCGGAGGACTCATTTCTCCTTGTCTAGGAGGTTAAGTCCAGAATAAAACAATGCTCGAGCTTCGCGGAACCATTAGGAGACAGCACCAGAAATTAGCGTCAATTAAAGGTAATTATATCCATAATTTTCTTCATATAATCAACTGGGTCTCGATTATGTAATTGCAAGAAAAAAATTTTAACTGCTTATACAAAATCTCATAAGATCTTACTAGGCCATCTAGTAGAAGAAAATGAACTACGGCTGCCATCTTGGAACGCTCAGTTTATAAATCAACACATTACAAACCATGTCTTGGGACTTGTTAAATCGAAATTTAATGCACTTTTTTTATAGTTATAGCAAGAATAATCTGTATGAACTTTTTCAATTTTTTCAAAGTAATAATAGATTTTATTTTAATGCTTGTTAATCAAATGAATTTAATACTGGCTGGGGTTCAAAGAGTTCTAATATGGCAACTGGCGTCATATTTTATCACTCGGTATTCGTGTTTAATCTGTTTATGATTGTTATCAAGTTTGTTATTGAATGGTTACGGAAGGGTGTGATTTTATTTTAAGAATGTTCTTCAAATATTAATATTTTATTTAAGGACCTACGAGGTAATTTGATACAGTTTTTCAATTAAAATTAGATCAAGTTTGAACTCGTTTTCGTGCACGTGTGTTAACCATTTGACACGGTCCCAAAATTGGGCGTTTGCAATAGCAATTAAGGTATATTTGACAGATCTACTAAATGGTATTTTGATTTGTAAAAAAAATTGATGTTAGAATATTTATATAAAATGTATTTGTTATGTTTTACGATCGATGTTGAATGAATTCGTCAAAGGAAGTTGTGTTCAATGACATCTTGGGCGAAGGTGACATCGATTTCACGCTTGATTGACTTTCAGTGGTGTGAACCACCAATTGCCATACAACTTGGAGTTTGGAAACCAGCCCGAAATTTGTGTCCTCCCTTTTCGTGCAAAATCAAGTGCTTGGCAATACTTTAATATTCTTAAAATTAATGCATGTTGTCCATTTTAGCCAGCTAATTAATTAAAGTACTAGGTAGGCTATAGGCCTACCTGACAGGTATACCTGCATGCTCTCCTATAGTACCAGGACAGGTTATAGATGATATAATAAGCCACTCTAAATAGGAAATGGTAAGGTATAGGCCCTAATTTTAATTATATAATGTACGTTTTTGCCTCTTATCCTTAACTGTCGTTATAGGCCCCTATACCATTACAATAACAACCCTAGCTATACTTAATTATAATAAAAAAAAATCAAAATTTGAAATAAAATTTGATCCTGCAACTTATGAATTTGTAATGTATTGAAATATGCTAACATGTTGCTAATTGCACTTGACATTTTTGGAATGTGTTGAAAGTGGTAGAGACTAGAGAAGTGTGGATGGACACTATACCTTCGAGGCAAATTAACAGATGTGGCAAAAAGAACCATTTTCCTATCACTGACTACATATTTAATATTTTTTAATATAATTTAATATTTAATACACATGTCAGGAAATCATTTATGTCATATGGCCAAATGAAGGGGTCAATGTTATTATTGTAATCATCGAAGGATAAATATCCATCAAACATTGATCAAAGAGCTTTCCAGTTATAATAAATTTCTACAGGAAATATTTATTTATTTTATATTTTCATTTGATCCAGTGAGAATGATTCCTTTGAAACGGTGATCCCAATGATGCTAATTGCTATCCACTGATATTTGAAAGGACCACAAACCCACTCGCTTTTAACTGGTTCACCGAACTTATTATAAAATTGATCTTTCTTATTTAGGGCAGTTAACGTTTTATCAGGGGATTGCTGCCTAGGCCATTATGTACTCCGAATGGGCATCTTTGCACAACACCATCCTGACGGAGCTTGCCGATTTGAGCGTTTTAAACAAATTTCCACCGAATGCTGGCAAAGACGTAGCAACTGCCGTCGTCAAGCAATTAGCCCAAAACTTGGGCATAAGTAGTACTTCTCATTGCGAACAGAGTACATTATATGAAGACAAAGATGTGTTGTGGTGCATGGAGGTGAGGTGTTATTTAGTTAAATTATGACACCGAAGATGCTTGCAAGAGGCGTAGCATATACCTTCTTTTGCTTAATTTTGTTTACATTTTATCTACGTTTGTTAAGTCATGTTTTATAAATTTGTCCACGCAGGTGCTCAGCTATGGGCTCAGCTTGCCCTTGTCAGAGCACGACACCATACGTGATTCGGTTAACGTGTACTGCGAATGGCTCCTAGCATTACTGAAACCTAAAATATGCGTTCCAAAACCAGTTTGCGAGGACCCGAATCGGTATGCTCGAATCATGATTAAACACTTTTACAGTCTTTTCGTCCCAAGGGCCTACTCGAGTAAGTGCACATTTATGCCTCAGTGGCCATTATCCGCAATAGCGTGTTGATCATATTTTCTGAAATTCTTTGTCGTGTGTTCAATGCAGATCCCGATACCATAAATAGGCAAGCGGTTCTATGCCATCGAGTGCTTCGCATGCTTCAAAAAATAGCCCGTGAATCTAAAATCTTGGTGCGGGAGACTTGGGAGGCCATGCTCATGTTTCTGCTCGCCATCAATGATACTCTTTTAGCTCCTCCAACTGTAAAAGGTACCCATTTATTAAATATGAATCGTACTTCTAAAGCCGGCTACACACGAGGCAATTTCTTGCCTGAAACAAAATCTAGATATAAAATTTGACGGAATTTCGGCGTGCGTGTCGAAATGAAAATTTCTTGCCTGGAAATTGCAATTTATTTCCAGAATGGAATAATATTCTATTCAGGAAATTTATTTCAGTTTCCCGACCAATCACGAATCAGGAAAATCTCACGTGCATGTCGCTAGATTACATTTCCTATTTTCCGTATCGATCAGTGCTGTCGATATAGGGACAATTGCAGGATATTGATAGGGAATTCCGAAATTTGTTACTTCGCGTGTGTGGCAAAAATTTAAATTTCTTTTTTGGAATAAATTGTCTGGAAATTTGGGGCAATTTATTTCGGCCGATAAATTGCCTCGTGTGTGACAGGCTTAATGGATTTCTTATTCCCTATAAAACACACAAAAAACCAAACATTCTTATTTTGTAGATGACATTGGCGACCAGTTGTGCGAACGCATCGTTAGTGTGCTTTTTGAAATCTGGCTCTTGGCCTGTGCCCATTCCTTCCCATCACCTTCCCTGTGGAAAACTTTCCACGATATGTGCACTTTTTGGAGGCACAGGTCTGCTCTTATCGAGCAGTGGAACCGCGTCAACATTGCTTTGACATCAAGGCTCTTGAAGTTCATGTATGGCCCGGGCTATCCCGAGCTGAAAATCGGTCAGTAATTTCATTCGTGATTGCAATAAGCCTCGAAGAAAATGAAGGAAAATATGTTGATTTCGTATTTGTCGTTTTGTAGGTGAAGATCTAAGCTTGTTGCCGTTGGAAATGAATAACGAACAGATAGCGCAGAGCTGGTTTCGATTCTTTCATATCCTCGGAAATCCGGTAGAACTTTGCTACCCGACTGCGATCAGCAACACTCCCCAGTTTCTGCATTATGCAATCACCAGCGAGCATGTCGTGGATCCCTGCCAGCATAAATGCCTTTACTCCCTACCTCAGATTTTCTTAAAAGCGATGCGAGGAATGTCTGTCTTGGTTGATTCTTTTCTCGGTAGGTTTTAGATGTATTATCGAATTTACTCGTGTAATGGTCCCACTCAGACTTTTAGGACATTTTTGCAGGAAAAAAATTACGTTATTTATTATTTCAACATTAAATAAATGTGCTCCGCCCAACGTTCGATAGAATGATCGACTGTGCATGATATTGTGCGTAAAAATGTTTAAGAGGGTTGCATACCGGTATTTTTTTAATTTAATTTTGGAAACTGTTAGGAACAAATTGAATGTATGAGGACTAAGGATAAATATTCTATTATTTGTTTACATTTCTTGTTTATGTATATGTATTTTCCATTTCATGAAAATATGTCTGTAATGTTTATAATTGTAGAGGGTCTGGTAAACTTTACGGACATATTTCCATGAAATGGAATATACATATACATAAACAAATAATAGATTATTTATGCTAGCTCCTCGTACTTCGTTCCTAACAGTTTCCAAATTAGATTAAAAAATAATTTAAAAAAAAACTTATTCTGGTATCATACCCTATTAAGAAAAATGAATAAAATAATTTTTTTGTGTCGTATAGTACGCAATACCTGTATAAGCATCGCGACAAATCTCTTGAAGTTAAAGGGTTATAATTTCAATATTAAAATGTTTAAACTATATTTTATGCCACAAATCACTGGATATTTGCTTTATAATACAGGAATATTTATTTTGAAGGGAAATGTACTAGTACTAATTATCAGACCACAAATTATTGAAACGTGATGTTTCGTGTACTAATTATACTTTGCTTCATTGCTAATACATACGTAAATTCTTGTTTCTCAGGAGTTGCGCAGTATTCCGTTGATGGATTTCATTTGGATTTAACCAGGACTGTGGCTCCTCCATCTCAGCACAGCAACACTCCTCCCCAGCTACGTAAACCCGCTAAAACTTTCGGGGCAACTGCCGCCAAAGGTGAACTGGAATACTTTCAATCCATGACTAGAATTTCACTTTTTCGAATGCTAGATATCACAAAAATATTATTTTTTTCGAACACAACAAGGCATTGCAAAACCATCTCTCATCGGCATGGCGACATCCAAGTCCAGCTTGGCTTCTTCAGATAAATCCCATCAAACAACTTCACAGTCCACCACACCTGTATCTACTCAGCAACCATATCCGTTTCCTTTTGGCAACTGTAATGCGGAAACACGCGTACAGCCTGCTCAAGCCCGGCCTAAATGTAACAGTATTTTGCATCTGTTTGGAGTTTGGCTGTTTGAAGCATCGTTAATTGGCAGTAAATTTAACGTGACCAACAAAGGTATCGAAAGCAGATTATTTTCTATAATTTTTAAATGGAAAGAAGGTTGCATACCAAAATAAGCCTTTTTTTCTAAATTATTTTTTTATTTAATTTGGAAACTGATATGAACAAATGAAATGTACGAGGACCTAGTATAAATATTCTATTATTTGTTATAATTTTTTATTTATGCATATGTATATTACATTTCATGGAAATATGTCTGTAAAGTTTACCAGACCCTCTAAAATTATAAACTTTACAGACATATTTCCATGAAATGGAATAGAAATATAAATAACAAAAAAATTTAAATAAATAATAGAATATTTATGGTAGATCCTCATACATTCCATTTGTTCCTTACAGTTTCCAAAATTAAATAAAAAAATAAGTTGGAAAAAAAGGCTCATTCTGGTTTGTAACCCTCTTAAATCTTTCTGTGCTGAAGATGGGTGCGTTTATTCATTCAAGATATCGAGAAAACAAAGCGACCAAGTTCTTTAGTCCTGGAAGCTAAGAGGGCATCTGGCCCACCTTTTCCCTACACGAGCGACATTCCACCAGAATTGACGATCCAGCAGTACGAATCTGGTCGAGCAGAGGCCATCGGAACTTTGTGCCGCATCTTTTGCGCCAAGAAAACCGGGGAGGACATTCTTCCCGTATATCTTGCCCGGTTCTATTTGGCAATTCAACAGGGATTAAAAGTGTCCGAGGTGATTGGGATTTTTCGTTTTTTTTAAGGTTGGCCTATAATTTTTGCGGTGTTAACTTGTATTTATTTTTAAGAAATTTGGTGGCCAAGTACTCTGTGGGATTTTAATGAATTCCTGCAATTTGCTGAGATTAGACCTTGATGGCGTAATGGTCCTTATTCCCGATATCATTGAGTCCTTGGAGAAGGTGCTAAACGAACGAGAGCTGCAGTTTAAGTAAGAGGGATTTTCAAGTTGCTCATCTCAGCATATTTTTTTAAAAAAAGTGTCTGCATTTGCACTTTAGATTTAATTCTGCACAAATAATTGTATTTTACTGTCTCTACACAGATCAAATTATAATGTACCACAAACAGACCTAAGGCGGGCAACTATCCATCTTCTATTGTCAATGCTGCCTCTACCGTTGCATTTCAGGGCATTGCCTATCAAAGGTTAGTTATATTCAATAAAATATAGATTTTAATTTGATTTTTTATGGTTTTTGAATTACAGATTTAGTGTATTGTAAGTGTATCTGCATAATTTATGGCGTATTATTTCGCTTTAGATCTAATGGGTGGCGCTGACAAACCGCAGCAAAAATTTCAGAATTTTCGGCCTCGTTTGGCCAATCTTCTCGTTGCTGCACTGCAGTCGGAAACGGATACCGTTAACACGCAAATGCTGCTGGGAGGTTTGTTGTTTAGCATTCAAGATATCGTCACGAGCGAAGAGGAAGAGCAAGCACCTTTTCAGCAAGATGGATCTAGCGATTCGACTACTGGACTTTTGGTTTCTGGTTTGTACCTTCTTTCTTTTAACATCTTGAATTTGCGGTAGGCCCAATGCATATTTTTACAGACAGTAAATACTCGGATAAACCCTAAGGGGTTTATTTAAATTTAAGGAGCATGGTACCGGTAAATTATTTGCCTAATATTTCTTCTGAAGCTATCAGAAAATGTGAGGCATACGCACCAAGCGAGCACTTAGGGAATTCCCCTAATGCGGGTTTTAATCGAGTATTTACTGTAATCATTATCTGGCTGAAATCATGTTTTACTACGAAATTTGAATGGTACCACATTGCTAGTATGGCATGATTTCATTTTTTGGCGTGTTACTTTTTGAAAAATATATGTTTTAAGAATTGTCGTGTTTGAGGTTTGTGTAGGACAATTTAGTTTAATTATTCATAATTAGTTCAGAGAGTAATGATGAAATTTTAAAGTTGTTCCATTTTAATAGTACAAAAACGTAGCAAATGTCATAATTCTTGGCTGTGCTTTTTTCTGTAATGTAGTATCTGTCTACTAGAGTGTTTTTTTGCATGTACTATCAGTTTGCATTATAGAAGTTCTTGTTTTAAAACTAAGGAAATCTATTTTAATAGTACATGTATTTACATTTTCTGAGAAAACTAGATGTATGCTTTTTTGCTACTCTTATTTATGTTATTTGTAAAAAAAATATATTTGCCTGATTGATTGTACATAACATAGCATGTACATTTGCAGCCAATTTGTCAGACACCTTTAGTTCCCACAGTGCTAGCGATTGTACTGCGTCCAGCTTCGAAGACTACGATTCGTTTAACGACAATTCGACCACAGTCAATTCCGGTAAAATAACAGTTCGGCTTTTGTTATGCTTTTTGTATGGCTTTGGTTCTGCTGATCTTGCATTCACATACGAGTTCTTTGCATGATTCTTTAGAACGACACTTTCTCTTTGGACTTCTACTTTTACACATTCGGCTCATTATTTCCAATAATTTTTAACTTCCCTGGATTTCGTTTTAATGTCGGATTTCTTTTCTTAGATTCCTCATATGCCATGTTTGTGCGTGGCATATATTTAGTTTGTCAGAGATTAATTTCAAGCTGGAAGACTGACTTCAATGTGTCTTTGGCAGCTTTGGAAGCACTGTCTGGCTTTGCAAAAATCAAATTGCCGGATCAAGGTACAATTTTTGAATTACAATGCTTTAAGTCAATAAGAAATCACTTATTTTCAACATCGCCCTCCACATCATGATTGTAATGTTTTCATATTTTTTTTTAAAAAAATGTGTTTAAACATGCAAAATTGCTTCTTTCTTATAATTTGAAATAATTACATTTGCACAATTTTCTCATTATTTTATTATGGCTATGCATCGAAATAAAAAAATTGCTTATATTGAAAGTTTAATGCTGTCGAGGGGTC
Organism: Xestoiulus laeticollis; assembly: GCA_034698905.1. Classification (NCBI taxonomy): domain Eukaryota; kingdom Metazoa; phylum Arthropoda; class Diplopoda; order Julida; family Julidae; genus Xestoiulus; species Xestoiulus laeticollis. The sequence goes on along the minus strand of JAQGCC010001732.1, from coordinate 2,775 downwards.
TATTTGATCCCGTAAAATTAAACACCATGTTTTTCAGTATATTCAGATTCTCTGTTAAAAAAAAAGGATTTTGCCTGAAACGTTTTTTCAAAAATATTATAATTCAAAATGTTTTTGCCATTTTTTTATTGCAACATTATTATCCAACAAGTTCCATCTTCGAGTGATCGGAAATGATTATGAAAAGAAACAAGAATTTTAAAATATTGAAAAAAATGGAAGTTTCCTATTGAATTTTTTTATGTGTTGTCCAACTTTTAGAACGCCATGCATGTCTTTAATTTAAGATTATGACGTGATTTTGCTAAAGTAATAATTATCTTTTTTATTCTTTCAGCTCAAAAGATTAAAGGTTAGTGTTTTTCATTATTATTATTTTTTTTTTGCCTGAACTTGTGATAATTTATTGAAACTTTATTACAAAACTATTATTGTCCTTCTTTACGTTGTTTTTCATAGCATTGAAATCAATTTATTTAACTTCGTTAAGCTAATGTCAAACGACATTTTCGTTATTCAGATCAGGCACAGCCGAGTAAACTGTCCGTAAAATGGATTTGCGATTACATAGTGCACCAATGCAGCCGTCCCCCACAATTTCATTCCAAAGATTTGCATTCCACGATCGTCGCTGCTTTCCACTGCGTCACCACTTGGCTGCTGGAACATCCGTATCTTTTGGAAGACCCAGACTGTCTCAACACAATAATGGAAGTGGTCGAGCTTGGAATTTCCGGTTCAAAGTCTCTAGCCAAGCAGGGTGACTTGCCTCGAATGAAAGGAGAAAAGGAGAACAAACCCGCTTCCATGCGGGTGCGAGATGCAGCCGAATCGGTTTTAACGTACATTTTGGAGCATGTCGGCTACTTTCCTTCGCCTTGCGGCCAGGCTTCCGTTTCCTCCCTTTTGGACGAGGAAAATTTACTGGGCTATTGCAACAGTTGGAACGGGAATCGTCCCATCACCAGGGAATCTGCCGTGAAACAGTTCAAATATTACGTCATTGACAATTCGGTCGTACTGGCGCTTTTTGAGCAGCCACTGGGCAATGACCAAGGTAGAAATTCTAATCCTTCGTTTCCAAATTCAGTATCCTCAAAGTTGTTTTATTCACAAACGTCCTTTCAGATCCGCAACCGACAGTAACCGTACTTATTCGTGGACCGTTCGGGCGAAATTCATGGACAATGCAATTGAGGCACTTACCGAGGCACAAGTCTGGAACAAAAATGTACCCGGTGAATCCGGGGCGTCCGGTTCCAATGAACGAGCACCACGTAAAACACTCCATTCGGCCACGCTACTTTCCAGAATCTGTCAATCGGATTCAGTCCTGTAAAGCGTAGGGATATATTTCTTATTTATTTAACAACAATCTTAAATTTCTGAGATCTTCTTGTTCCTTGATCATAAGTCCAGTTTATTTTAAAGCAATTTTTTTTAAAGCAAATCCTTGAAACCTTTTTTAAACTTTGGGTAGACCTAGTAAGATTAGCAAACTGTATCAGGTAAATTTGGAACCGTAAAAAGTGCATTCCATTATTATTTAAAAGGGTTGCATTCCAGAATAAGCCTTTTTTTCTAAATTATTTTTTAATTAAATTTTGGAAACTATTACGAACATAATGAATGCATGAGGACCTAGCATAAATATTCTATTATTTGTTAAAAAAAATTGTTTATGTATATGTAAATTTCATTTCATGGAAATTGTAGAGGGTCTGGTAAACTTTACAGACATATTTCCATGCAATGGAATAAACATATACATAAACAAAAAATTAAAACAAATAATAGAATATTTATGCTAGGTCCTCATGCATTCAATATGTTCGTAATAGTTTCCAAAATTTAATTAAAAAATAATTTAGAAAAAAAGGCTTATTCTGGAATGTAACCCTTTTAAATGATAATGGAATGCACTTTTTACGGTTAAAAATTTACCTGATACAGTTTGCTAATCTTACTAGGTCTACCCAAAGTTTAAAAAAAAGGTTTCAAGGATTAAACATATACATAAACAAAAAATTAAAACAAATAATAGAATATTTATGATAGGTCCTCTTACATTTCATTTGTTCCTATCAGTTTCCAAAATTAAATAAAAAATTAGGCTTATTCTAGTATGCAACCCTCTTAAAATAATGGGAAAGCGAGGAAGAGAGCTGTTATTTAATTTTCTTTTTTTTTCTCTCCCGAATTTTGAAATTACAGAATTCTGCTTTAACAACCTTTTTGATAAAGCAACTTGAACTTTTAAAAATATATGGCTCGATGATCGTTGCAGGGAAAGAAGTATTCCTCCGTTGGAATCGCTCATAACCGATAACATGGCTGAGGATCACGACAAACTAAGCCGTCTACTCGAGCACCAGGTTGCTTTCGAGAAAAACATAGAGAAGAAAAACCAGGGGCAGAAAAACGAATATCCCAACCCGGAAACCGAGTGCAAGGCACCAACGTGCGTGAATTTGGCATTGGTCTGGTTATCGATATTTTTGCTTTTTCAATTCAAATTTTTTAAGCCTTCACTTATTGCAGAATATGTCAGGAGTTCGAGACCGCCCGGCTTTTTTTGTCGCACTTCGGCTTCCTGTCTTTGGAAGCACTCAACGTAGGTGAAAGTTTTTTTTTTGTATCCTTGTTTTCGAAATTCTAAGATGTAATTAAACGGAGATATTTCCTACAGGAAACATTGGAGAGCCGGTATCCATCGCTGATGGCCCTAAACAGCAACCACCCTGGATTTGCAACTGATATCGAAGCTTTAGACAA
>JAQGCC010001731.1:0-21766 GCA_034698905.1 Xestoiulus laeticollis | reverse complement strand
TCTGTTAAACCACCGAGTGGGCGCTATATAGCCTTTTAGTAGCTTTTGCGCCCTAAAACTCCTACTCCACTACCACTACCACTACGTGGAGGAAGGTAAGGCACTCTTTTTGAAAATTAATTAGAATTGTCAGGGTAATGATATATATAAGTTTTTTTGTCTGTTGCACACTGGTCTTAAATCTTGTGAGAACTTTAAGCAAAAAATATTTGACATGTGGCAAACTATGGCATGTTTTTGTGGGGGCTTTTTTGCTGCTCTTTAAATCTGCTCTAGGACCTACAGTAATTATAGCAAAATAAGTTAGAACCTTACATAAAACTACCATAATTAGGTGCGAAATATGGATGGAAAAATGTGTGGAGAAAATGCCCGGTCACTCATGAAATTGTCGTTAATTTGTATAGATATAAAACTATTACAATGTATATTCACTATGTAGGCCTATATAGGCCTACACGGAAACCAAAATTATAACTTTTTAGTCGTAACAGTTAATTTGGACAAAATGTCAAATTAGGAAAATGAAAATAATGGTATGTTTGCGTGAAATCGGCTGTTTTCGTTTCCATGGGCAATTATTTATAATTGTTACAATGTTTTAAAAAAAAAAAAAACAGAGGAAAATGCTTATGATAGCTACGCTGCAGCACAGTAGTGTATTGCAGTGAAGCTAACTTCAGTATATATGTAGGAGTTTGATAAACTAAAAGCTTCACTGCAGCGCATCACTCTCCTGCAGCGTAGCTATCCTTTGGGGTATCCCTCCGATTTTAAAAACAAAAAGCTTTAAATAAATGCCAATGAAAACGAAAACAGTTGATTTCACACAAACAGACCATTATCTTCCCTTAAGTGTTACGGCGAAAAAGTTATAATTTAGGTTTCCGTGTAAAATTGATTGTAGGTAAAATCAAACAACATCAGTCGATAGAACACGCACTGCATTGAAATTCGGGTGTAAAAATGTGTGTGAAAATGTCGGGTCGCACTTGAAATCTTCATTGATGTGTGCACGAATTCACAATTACTGAAATTTCCTATCAACCGGACAAAGCGTAAAATCAGAATGAAAAAATACGATTTAATACATAAAAACGAAGCAGAAGCTAGCGGTGGTACTCAAATAAACACAATGAGTCTGTAACGAAAATCCTATAATGCTCGCCATTCCAATTTCTTGCACAAATAATAAACACCGTTTTAAGATGAGGGGAAAAAACTATAAAAATAATCGCGAGTTAGGCAGGATTAATCCAATGCGTCACATAAACAAAAGTCCACCACTTCACTTACTCTATAAGTCAGCTAAGTACTGGTTACATGAAGACGCGTCTCTTGCAGCGCCTTGCAGATTCTGTATTTTACTGGCTGTGTCTCCAAAAATGAGCCAGTTTTTAATTGTCCATTGCTTTTACACAAAAAATTAATCACTTCTAAAATACAAGTCACGTGTTCACAGAGCTCCCAAAAAAGTAAGACACTGTTGCAAAACCGAAATCCTTTAAGTGTCCCAAAAATAGTCATCATTCCATTAAGTCGGCAAGTATCCAAAGGCCATGCAGTTATTCACGAGGTAGCCACTGCAACATGGTCTATAAAAGGTATCTGTAGTTCCAAAATACACCAGTGTTCCAAAGCTCAGGGGCTTAAGGCACGTACTGCGTGCACGTGCGATGAACCATCGTTATAAACTTGTGACCTTGTTCCAACCGTCTTTATTGAGTTCATCGCCTGGTGACTTTTTATCCTTATGCTGTAACGTGACGTAACGCGAATGAAAACTGGGCGAGTTCACAGGGTGTGCCTTGATCTTTTCGCCGCTCTTGAAACCGTTCTCCAGTTGCAGGAGGGACCCATTGGCAAGGCTCTCCGCAGGTCCATGCATGCTGCACAGAGGAACACTTTCCACGGTATCCATCGTGTCAGAGCGCTTGCGGGGGCCGCCAGACAACATGGCCCTTGGTTGGCTCAGAGAGAACTTTCGGGTTCTCTCCAGAACCTGCAACTCCAATGAGCCTGTACCTTCGATTTCCACACTGGCCAAGGGCACGTCCAGGCAGGGTGCCACCAAGAGGGGGTTGTTGGCCAACTGCTCCACTATCGTGCTGGCCGTCGGTCTGGACTGGGAGTCACGTGACCAGCACTTCTTCAGGAGTTCTTCCCTGGAGAAATAGATGATCTGAGCAATGGGTTACCTGGTCTAGCACCGTCTGAGGCATATGGGCATTGATATGATCGTTTTCATCAAGTTAATAGCTTAAATGAAAATAAACTTACAATTCTATACTGCATCCGGGAGGTGCATTTAACGTGTTGCCTTTCTTCACGAATTCAAGCACTTGGTTGTTGGAAAGTCCTTGAAAAGGAAAGCTGCCAAAGGTGATGATTTCATAAAGAAGGACCCCGTAGGACCACACGTCGGACATTGGTGTGAACAGACCATCGGCGAGGCTTTCAGGGGCCATCCAACGCACTGGCAACATGCCTTTAAAAACACACCCATTTATTATTTATGCACATTGTACACAAATGTTTCACATGTTGCTACACCCCTCACTAACCTTTTTTGTTGAACCTATAATAATCAGAGTCGTACATTGGTCTGGTCATTCCGAAATCACCGATTTTTATCACTCTGTTTGTGTTCACCAGACAGTTTCTACATGCCAGGTCTCTGAAAAATGTAAAGCTTATGAGCAAGACTGCTTCATGTGCTAATTGGATAATTAAGACGGTGCCTTGGATTACCTATGGACGTATTTCATTTCTGCCAAGTAACTTAATCCTCGGGCTACATCTAGAGCCATGGATGTCAGTCTTTTGTTACTGACTTCGTCACTGTCCTCACGATCTTTTTCAATAACCATATGACGACGGGCGAGCAAATAAGTTTTCAAATCACCTAAAATAATTTATACATTTGTATAATGCGACCATATGTTACAACATGGTGACGTACCCACTTTGTAGGATAAAATGCCCACCATAAAGCATGAACTCCATGATCGTGTAAACTGGTTCGCCTCTGGTGCAGACACCCAACAAACAGACTACGTTTTGATGTTCGAAACGTTTCATCATTTCAGCTTCACTTAAGAAATCCAACTAAACAAGGCAATGTAAATAAAATGGGGTCAGAATCATTTCAGTTAATTGGGACCCAGAAATGATTCTGGCACGGAATATCCGAATCTAAAATTGCTTCTACGATTTGTGGACACACTTTGAGATATTTGTATATCGCATAAACGTGTTAGGATTGTACTTGAAATTAAACCTAAGTCACAATCCAAAAAAACGGCGTCTTTTATGGACATTAAACTAACCTGATTTTCTAATCTCCAAAACTTTAAGGAAGCACCAAAAAAAAAATATACTCTATGTAGATGTTTGCATAAGGATGGGATTGCGGACATTCAGTTATTTTGAAAGTGAGTTTCCACGGGTTTCGGAATATTGGATAGTTATATATTATTCTATGCTAATGGTTATGCATGGCATTCAGGAAACTGATTATGTATCGGGTTTTCATACAATTTCAGGCCTTTGAGATGTGTGCACGTGAACTAACCTTCTCCTCTATGGTGGATCCGATTTTGAGGGTTTTCACTGCAACGGGTACCCAACCCTTCTCCTCGAAATACACTTCACCTCCATACACTGTCCCAAAAGCTCCTTCGCCGATCTTCCTGTTGATGACCACACAATCCCTGGGGATTTCCCATTGATCGAGGGCAAACATGTTGCTGGCTGTCATCAGTCCTAGTTCTTTCATTCGTTGTTCAGTAAGACGAACACGCTGCTCATACCTTCAATATCAAAGCGCGTGGGTTTAGATGCACCAACTATCTAGTGAAATATTGCTCTTTGAAATTAGTCTGACCTGTGTCTGATGAACAAAAAGCAACTCAGCATGAGAATGGCAAAGAGGCCGAATCCAACAATGTTAACAATTACAATGGCGACTTCGCAGTCGACTCCTAACAAACTACGGATCGCCTCTAAGGCACACTGACTAGGTTCTAAAAAAAGAGACTTTTAGAAATTTCTGAATCCATTGCAAATATATTGAAAAATCTAAGGATGTGCTGGTTACCTTCACTTCCATCTCCAGGAGGCTTTCGATTATGGGTTAACCAAATAATAGCCGAAGCGTTCAATTCGAGATTTCCTTGTCCCGATGGTTGAGGAATGTATCTTCCGATTCTGCGTGTGGTGTTGCTCACCCATTGGAGGATGTAGATGATCGAAATACGGCTAGGACCCACGAAACGAATGTGGCCGGAGACACCTCCGAAATCGGTTTGATTTATAATGTTCACGAATTTCCTGTTAAAAAGTAGTGGAATCAGATATGGCACCCTTTGCAACTGTTCATTTTTAGTTGCTTACCTCGCTGTCTTTTCTGTATGGAGCGTAGCGATGTAAGAATGGTTCTGTTTCAGAAGTTTGTCCATCCCCAGTGCGTAAACCCACGTGGCGTCGTAAGCGTAACCGGCATAGTCATCCGAAACACTGTTCTTTACGTTATAAAATGGATGGAAGTTAATAGCTTCTGTGAAATGCTCGTAAAGCACTTTGTTCAAAGATGTTTGCACAAATATATTTACCATTACCATTTCCTCTTGCATTCTGTTGTTGTATCGGTTTCTCCATTCCAAAACAGTGATGTTTTCTTGCATGAGCTTCTGGTCGTCGTCAAAATAGGGATAAGCGAGGCTCATGTACCCATTGATGGCTCTGGTCATTTCCGTCGTTGTGCAGGGAACTCGCCGGCTTGGAGATTCCTCTTGAGCATTCAGAAAATCGGTATCAAACCACCTTCTGCCCAACCACCGCGGTAAGAACCACACGTAGCCCTGCCAAGATGTCATTCCTTGACGGTACGCTTCGCACATTACGACTCGGGCAGCGGCATCGTAAAAGTCGCCGATTATAATGCGAACGTTTTTCTTCTTCAAATCTTCTAAGTACTGGCAATTACGAGAGTTTTACAAAAATAAACATGTATTAACCACTTTTAACCCGTAGACCTAATTAATGGACAGATTTACAACATTATACCTGAGTCATGTTGTTCGAAGTCCTGTCTTTGGGAAATTTTCGATTGACGATGAAGTTAACGCCATGTGCTTGCAAGTAATCTTGAGTTAAAGACAAATACTCGGGATATTTCATCCCTTCTTCCGTAAGAGTTCCGATGCGGTTCCATCCCATGTGTTGAAAAAGTGACTGATAAACGTATCTGAAATTTAAGAAAATATTAATTTTGAGAACAACTGTGATCACAGAGATCACAATCTTGCATTGCACACTTACTTAAACTGCTTGTTTGAAGGAATTGTGCGAAAAAAGTAGGGGTAATCCTTATTATTGTAAAAAATGGCCCCTTCTGCGCTGTAACTAATTATGATCGAATGATAATGTTTTGCGACTCCGGCCAAGGGCTCAACTGTGTCCGAGCAGGCAGGGCCTGTAAAAAAATGCAGGAGTTAGAAGCTCTAATTGCTTTACATGTAATAATAAAATGATCTGTTATGTATTTACCTAAAATTCCTATAGTTCTCGGAAACTCCTTGCTGTGGACATACTTAATAAACGATTTCATGACGTGGTCAGCCGAGCATGCCCCATCTTCTTCTAATAAATACAATTCGTAGTCGTTCAGTAACGTGTTGTTCATATTTATGGCTTCCACGGCCATTCGGACAGCTGAAAGTGGATAAGCAATTTAACATTTTTTTGCAACTATATGGGTTTGCCAACTTACGACAGAATATTTTCGATCAAGGTTGTCGTACCTGGGATTATCCCCTCTGAAATGAAATTCACGCCGCTGCGTGGGAATATCCCTCCAATGTATATCGGCATTTTATTCGAGAAGTTCACAGGAATCCAATTTTCCCATGTTTTCTTATTTTTGCGTACCCAATCGCAAGCAACGTCTGGCAGCGATGCTGATGGAGGCCTGGATTGGAAAAAATAGTAAATAAAAGTCACATTTAAATTAACGAAATGTAACAGCGAAGACCTATTGCAACTACAGATAACGAATCGTAGCTAGTTTAAAAACTAAAGGGAATCTATGGAAACTAAACGATGATGCTTTCATCTTATTTTTGCTGGAAAAAACAAGCATTATCCAATGCTGATAGGATCTAGTTTCTTTAATTTTTAAATGTGTTTTTTTACAACAAAAGTAAGATGAAAATATAATGAAAAATAACGTTGTACTCATCCACGCTGCGTGCAAGCCTCGGGCATAAATTCAACAATTAGACGTTTTACGACAATTCCCAAAACATGAAAAATAAATCTGCGATCATTAAAGAACTTAAATTCTCAACCCTAGCGATGATGCGATGCATTATCAATAGTAATCATACAATCTTTATAGATTTTTGTTTCGTGTGACGTATTTAAAAGATTGGCGTGCAAGCAAACTGGATTCCGTACGCACCTCTGAACATACGTTTCGAGCAGAAATTGATAATCCGACTGGGTGAACCTCATGCCCTTGACAAGATGCATGGCTTCTTCCCCATCACTGTTCTTCAGTCCTGTCCAGGCCACTTTGTTCAACTGGTTGATCTCGAAAGCACAATTGCTGGGGAAGGGAATCCCGATTTGCACATCTTCGCAGCGAGGAAATGCTATGTTGGTGTAATTCTTGGTGAATGTGATGTTGTTTGGCTTCCAGCTGAAAAACAACACCGGTTTTTGGGCCAGGGCACGATTGTGGACGTAGTATTCCAGCCTAGGACCGATCCAGGCTACTCTGACTTTCAAATTTAGATGTTTTATCAGCTGGAGAATCATGCCATTCGATATAGCTGTGAACAGAGAAAGAAAACGCGAGTTTACAATAATGTATCTCAATGCGTTTTCTTGTGGTATTTGACATCGACAATTGAAATATGGCATTGACATGCATTGAGGCTTTGGGCACCTTGATATTTATGCAGTGGTCCTGCAATTCCTTTGGAACATCTGGGCTGTTCGGAAGTCATAGTATGACATTGGCATCAATGCCAGTTAGCAACAACCATTGCACTGATTGTTTCAATATTATGTGAGATTATTCAAATAATTGCGACTTACCAGGATATTTGGCGAGAAGAATGGCACAAGAGGCATTTGCTGGGCGGCACCAAGGTGGCGAATAAATGCCATCTTTACATTCTGGTGAATTACAGTAATGGGTGCTGGTTCCTGGCATCAGTGTCATTAGTTTAATCTGTTCGATGTCATCGGATAAATCCAAAACCTTCACTATGTCGTCTTCTAGCAAAGCTCGCCAATGGTCAATGATCCGATGGTTTCCCAGCCCTGATTCGGCCAAAAATTGAGGAACGAACCAGGCAAATCTAGAAATAATTTTCATTTCGTAAAATTCAGAACGAAACTCCACCTCAAATTTCTAGATGCCGCAGAAATGTCACAAACCTTCCAACTGGTCCTAGAGGACCACAGTTTTCGAGTCGCCCTGTATTGGTCCACGCTTCAGTACTAAAGCCAGGGCCCATCCAAACTTCAAGATTGATCATGGTCTCAGGCGCAACGATGTCGTCATTATGCAAATCACAGCTGCAGCACACAACCATAAATGAAATGAAATATAACAAATAACGTTAATGAATTTTATGGTAAAATGTGATGTAGAGACAGAAGGTCTATGACATTACTTACTTAAGTAACCCTTGTGGACAACCTGTAATTCTGTTCATCACTAAGGTGGCATTCATATAATCCATTTTCTTCACAACGCTCACATTTACGTAACCAACGACCTCTTCCAGCAATATCCTTAAGACTAAAGAGATTATTTATCAATGATTTAAACTGCAGCAAAGGTTTGGAAAACTTCTTAAAGGACTCATGACACCTCGATCTTCTGCTAAATCAAATTTTTACTTACTTTGAGTGATGAGTTTATGAGAAATCCGATCGCTGATTTCCAAACGAATATCCACGGTTTGGTCGCCGACGTAAAAATAACGTTTAGTTACTCCTGACCAAATTAAAATTTAAAGAAGTTGAAATAATCACATTTCTTCAGGAATCAATATGATCCAATCAAGCCATGGATGACCTTACAGTCTCAAGTAACAATGTCTTTCAGTCAGACGTTATATAAAAAACATGAAAACTACCTGTATTATTTAAACAGCGGGAATGAATTTGCTCTCCTTCCGCCGAATGACTCAAACAATTGCACAATAAAATAATCCATAGCCATAAACGAAGTTTCAGTGGCGAACACCTGAATACCAGAAGCGATTGATGACGTCGTCGTGCCACGTCTGAAGAATCCATTCGTTAATTACACCTATCTGGATCACAATGCTGCATTAATCTGAAATATTTTCAAATACAACATATAGGCATCTGATATAGAAAATTTAGTCATCGTTTGCAAATCTAAGCTGAAATTTTAAGAACGAAATGTCCATCCCTGACCATTGCTTACCTGAACTTAAATGAGGGCACCATACAGGTATCTAGCTTTATTCAACTGCCCAAAATTTAGCCTGTCAACTGTTGGTCAAGCATGAGCGACTACTAATATTGACATTACCCTCTGACTGTTAACATTCAAATATAAAACTTTCACCCTGCAATGCATCCTAGTTGATGGGCATGCAAATGTCATTTAATATTTATGTCACTCAATTCAAATTCAAATTTATTTGATAGTTGTTTTTTAACATATGCGTACTCTGCATGCATGAAATTGGGGTATGATATTCCATTATCAAACATTAAATATTCAAATGTTCATTTACATGTACGTGTTTATTTACGAAGCAAATGGAAACTTAGCACGCGAGTAAACGGATAGGAAAGGGGTAACTGGATGCACCAGATAATGTAAATTTTGAAGTACAGGACAGGGAATCACCGTATAAATAAATGTAAACAACATAGTTGAATCTGAAACTGTTTTTTTTTTCCCCCGGAAGGTGATTGGAATTGTTAAAAGGTGGAAAACCATTATATATTAATTTTCAATAACAATAGCAAGATATGGAGCCACAAATATCACTATGATAATATCAAGAATATGTAGCATAAGCTTATGCAATGCTGAATGCTTAGATATACAGTGCATGCAGTTAATCATGTTTGCAAAAATCAATACGATTGCAAACTTAGTTTATTTAATTTCAGGAAAAGTAATTTATTCGGCGACCAGTAATATATGCATTTGCGTAGGTATATTAAACGGACTCTCAATATTTTCGATTTTGATAAGACGGAATTAAGAGAACTTAATTAAGTTTTCTAATGAAATGAAAAGATGAAGTTCGTGATTCAGAAGTAGAAGATGCAATTAAAATAAGACATTAGTGGGTGGATGATGTCAATGATATCTCAGTTTTACATTTCTGGCTCATCATCTGCAATAAGGTTGAAAAATCGGGAGAATTATTGCGGTAATTAACATTTCGAATAAATTAGGGTTTAATGAGATTCTGGGTTTTCTAGACTGTAAACATTAATTTCAAAATTAGAAAAACGCAGGCATATTAAAATCTTTCCTGTTTTTTTCCTTTATCAAAAGGAAATTTTGATATACATTTTTTTATGAAAAATTACTCAGCACGACCATTCACAATATCACATTTCGACTTTTCAACTCATATGTCTCTGCAATTGCTTTATAAAAAATTATACATTACTGTAAGTGCTCAATTGGTTTAATATTCTATCATTGAAAGTTTTAGTTATCATTTTTATTACCCTGACCCGAATTTTACGAAGAACCCGTTTAAGAGCGATTTTTACATTTTCTGGAAATGGGAAAGATCAATGGGAAAGATCAAGCGGTATTGTGTTTCCGTTTTAAAATATTCTTATCGTAGGAGACTAGTACCCAATCATCATGTCTGTGTCAAATTTAATCTTAAATTATTCATTGTACAATTGTTGTTTTCACTGCAGTATTGCTTGCAGTGTTTGCCAATTTCAGGGGCAAATTACGACCATTTGTTCGGTTTCATTGGAAGAGGTGCTATTTAATGGTTTCTATAAGACATTTGGGGAAAATTTACAAGCAGTAATAAACCAGATGAGAAACTGAAATATTAAGAAGAAAAGAAACCTCGATAATTACAAGTGTATAATTCCACATATCAAATTCTTTCCAGACGTAGTGATTGTCTGGATTTTTTTAGTATGAAAGTGACGTGTTAAGACACAAAAGATTTTCAAGACAATCAACATATAAATCACAAAATGAAAAACAACAGCATGGTGATGCGCAAGTCTGACCCATCGTTTGAGCATGTACATGTATATATCGATTTTATTCTATATTCTAGCATCAACAAAATAGTGTAAGATGAACACAAATTTGAGCTTCAGTATAAGAAATGTCAGGCAATCAATAGATAGAGTCGCCAGATATACTGTATTTCAGGATATTGGTTAAATTTGAGACGATGAAATCAGTGCATAACTAACTTGAAGATATAATAATTGTAATTAAATCTTCTAGGTTTTTTTTACTATGCTAACTACATTAGGTGCTATTGAATAGCTAAGGACGTTGAATGTTTCAACATCTCCAATTAACGTGATTGTCGTTGCGTTGCTTATATTAGCTATTGTTTTAAAAAACCACTCTGATGAAATTGCCTAAATGTCACACTTCTACCAAAGAGACAGGCAAATAAAATGTTTGCAATAATAGTCGGCTTTAATAGGAAAAACTTGACCTTGCACTCATTTTATGACTTATAACTCGGCCTCCAAATCATTATTAAAGGACTCACAAAGACATTTCAAGAAAACCTAATAGAAATTATAGGTTTTTCCTTTGGACTATAAACTAAGAGACAATTACGTGTCAAAACCTAGATACTGGTAATCCATTCCCAGCGTGTAGGTGCCTTTATATAGCAAATTCAGGAAGTGATTTCAGTCGTCGACCAATACTTGCATTTGAAATATGATTCAATACTTGATATGAAATAAGTTATTTAGAAAATAAATGGATAGATAACTTTGCTATATTTAGATCTGTAATCAATATGCATTGATAGTTTGACCTGTTTGGCAATCGAATGTGTGATTATGTATTAAATTGTGATTATTACAACCTACGAAATTTTAAAGTCAAATCTGAAAGCAAGTTGTTTCAAAATCGCTGCAAAAAAATCATCAAAATACTTGACTAAAAGTCAATATCACTGTTGATTAAACTATGTGGATATATACAAAATGGGAGATTGTATGCAATAATGACATTGAAAATGTTGAATTGCTATGCAAACATTAACTTCAATAAAAACGACTGTTGGCATTCCTATTACATGTGCATGTAATTAAAATCCCCTATCTACCGATATGCCTTATATATCTTAATCACATGTGCAGGTGGTGCTTTTTAATATTGCCAGGAACTTGTCCCAACGAGAATGCTCCATTTCATCCAAATAATCATTCAATGTGAATGGAGGTTATTAAATAACATAATCCATTAGTGGGGGTATTAGATTACTGCAATTTCAGTGCAACAACATAAAAATCAATCCTTTTTTGCATGATTTTGGAAACGCATTTGGTGTAATGTAATTGTGTTTACTGGTACGTTTTCTCATCCTTTATTCTCTACAGGCTATCGCAAATGCGAGGAATAAATCTTGAAGTCAAGGTTTTTTTTTATGCTGTTACTGTAGGCGTTGGTAAAACTCCAAAAAGCACCAATATGTAAGTGCATATATAGTGCATGCAAGACAAAATTCTATAGTATGGAATCATTTCTAAATCTAGGTACAATCCCACTGCAGTGCTACTTACAGATAAATACCGAAATTCAACAGTGACCAAACTTTTGTTAGGATTGTTATTAACAGTGAACAAGGAATATTTTTAAAACTATGTCAGTCCTTATCAGCTAGCCAGTATAAAATTTGCATCTGCCTGCTACAAACTCATTATTCTAGTTAATGCTATGCAGAGATTTAAATAATTACATGTAAAAGTAATTGGATCATAGCATCCAACTTGTCAGCAGAAAAATCAATCTATGTATGCGCCATCTAGGGCTCTCATTAAAATGCCAGCGTCGCCCTGGCCTTGATTTTGCGGTTATTAACGCCTTATAAAACGTTATCGGATAGCAACGTGTCTAAGGCAGTTATACTCTAAACACCTCTCGGAATAATAAATAGTTTCTTCACTATGCACTGTATATGTAAAATATTTAACTTTGTTGGAAAGTCTCCAAGGAATTTTTCACTGAACGCTTTCGAGAAAATTTTGGTCCAACTCCTGGCTATGTTTGCATACTTAAAACACTCTTTGTTTTTGGAGTTGGCATACTGCATTTATACAGTTTGTCATTTGATTACATTAGTAACATCTGCATCCTTGCAAGACAGCAGCACTCACAACATACATGTACATGTCTAACCGTATGTTACATTTTTTATTATCATTAAAGGAACAATTAATTATAAACAGGCGTTATGTAGAATGGCAGTAATCGTATTCAAAATGAGTTAGCGAATTGTAGCAAGATTACAGAGTAAAATACCTTTAAGAAATGCTGGTCAAATGATGTTTTATATATGTCAATAGTATTAAACAGTGAATTAGAATGATTTAAGTATAATTACACCTGAAGTAGAGTTGGAAAAGTGCTCACATGCATTTACATGTAAGTGATACATCATAACATGGACTAAAGTATTTTTGCTGTAATTATGAATTTTGCAATTTCATTGTGAGCTCATGGTTTTCCCAATAACTTTATCGTGGTTAGAAGATGCCCATTATCTAATTAACATCAATCCAGTTATTTATTATCATCTTTTCCTTGTCGGTTCAAGTAAATGCTTAAAAAATCTTCTGTAGATCACAACTCATGTTTTTAATGAAAACTTGCTGCCCTTGACATAAAAAACAAAAATAGTCACAATGGGTGTCTACAGGTATCTGCATAACGTCGGTGTTTATATTTAACTGCCCATGCAATGTTAATAAAAATAAAAACCTAAATTTAACGTTTGTCTTTGCACTTTTTTATAGAACATTTTGGTGACTATCATAAAAGCCTGTTAACAATAAATGCTTCTCGATCTCATCATTGCGTTTCATAACATTTGCCAAGAAACAAGATGCAATATCGACGATGAGCATGCAAGAACATGTATGAAAGTGAATAGTTTCATGGCTTTAGAAGTTTAACTTTTTTTGACAAGGAGTATTACAGCCTGTGAAACTGTTTGACAACATTTCTGACTATAAATGAAATGATTTTATGTTGGCTTGATGAAAGGAAAAAAGTCAAACAGGAACAGATCGATTAATGATATTGTTCAACAGAACAGGAAGGAGAAAGGCGAGGATTTTTATAAGGTCGTAACGATGTCAAAGTGCAGCTTAAGCCATAATCAATAGCTATCATCGTGTTTGACGTTAAACTAATTGTGGAGAAATGTAAGCGAATTTGTAAGGGATATCTGCAGTAAAATAAGCTTCAACTTTTCAAAGTTGTGCACTCTAAATTCAAACTAAATCAAAAACCTACCTTAATAGATTTATGTGTACACTTTTGTTGCAACTGTTGTTTATCCATCATCAAGCCAACACCATCACACACTAGAGTCATCAAAGGGGTCATCCTGAATCCAACTGCTACGTTGAGGATTTTTCACCTCTTTAAAACCCAAGAAAGTGGAGTGGTTTTGCAAACGACAGCAATTCTCAAGGCCTACCAAGGCTATTAAATTTGCAAGTTTCATGAAAGTGCTGTGGAAGCCCACCCGAAGCAAACTCGCCAGCAAATGACGAAGCTTATTTGGAAAAATGGCGTTTTGCCAATGGTGTTATACACGAGATGGATAAGAGGAGGCACGAGTATTTTAAAAGGGGGTGAGATTCATGCCATTATTCGCAAGTATTGCAAACTGGAGGAAGTTTGTTATGGAACTGCCATTACTTTTCAGCACCATCAACTGATGAGCTTTTGCAGGGTGTTCAGAAATCTCGAAATGGTTTGTTAGCAAGTCTGTGGGGGGAAACTATATTCTGTAAAGCCAATATGTCAACAAGCTTTTTCTCTTCGTTCCCAATGACAACTGTCGTATTGTATTTCGCAGATGGTTTATTAAAAAAAATCATAAATAAGCAATTTTCTGCAATGCATGTTCATAGTCTCCCCTCGAACGCCCTATTTAGGCATCATTCTTCCCAGGGTTTTTTCAATCGAATGAAGGGATTATTTTTTCCTGTATTCTGCTTGATTAAATGCCATTAAAATCCGAAATTGCTTTACAGGAATATAGTATAATAAGCTGTCATGAATAAAGTAACAAGCTGTCATAGAAGCTTTTCTTTGATGATAGTCCCATATAAATATACTGGGGTTTAGTTCAATGAAAAATGTAGGGACGTGTTTAATATATACAAATTACACCTGTATATATTGTATACAGACTAGCTTGGCGCCAATAGAAGCACGTGTCTTGTGAAATAAACATTGTTTTGTTATCAGCACATTTCATCCAATATACGGTCGCGATTGACCAAGCACTAACAAAGTGTAATAAAAATCAACGAGGCAATGCGATAAAATGAAACTATTATGATAATTTGTATTGTGTGTAGCTATAGATAACCATCCTTATTTTTATTGAAAGTCCAAGTTCAGGTGTAATTGTTTAGGTGGGAAATAATTCGTATACCTAAACTAGACTCGAGATTCAAGAATAAAGTAGTTTTACACATGATGTTTCAATATCCTTGAAACAACTGAAAGCTAAATCAAAACTGGCTGATACATAAACATGTCTGATGAAATATTAAACATGGAACAAGGTAACTATAGCTATAGAAAACCTTTAGAAACATTAACTATCCCGAAGTATCCTTGTAACAACATGTTTGAATACAACATGTAGTGTCATAAACTGATAGCACAATCACAAATCTTGCCAGTGACGTCAACAGAATGTTTTTCATATGTTTCTGTGTTCCCTATGTCCTAAAACTGTGCTAGCATCTGTTTGAATGCACGGTACCTTGGACTTGGTAATCTCGGTTTGTAAACAGATACCTGGATGATGACGTCAGATTTTGATTTTTTTTTTTTAAATGCACTAGATGAACTTGTTTGCACGATTGGCATTGAAGAGTGATACAAAATGTCTAGTCTGATTAGGCATTCAAAGTGGCGAAGTTAAAAAGTACTTTAACCTTAAGAAAGTGGTACTATAATCGATATTTGGAGGATTTAGATAGGGTGAAACGTTGCTTTCTACAACGGTGGTGTTTATGCAAACCTTTGTATTATACTCACACTATCTGGATGTTGATATGTAGCAGTTAAGTGCAGCTTTCCATCTCAAAGACGTAAGAAAATCTAATTGGACAAACATGTCTTGCGTGTCATGAATCCTGACAAGCTCTCTGTAATGCCAAGCTGTGCTGGAACACTGTCGAGTTGTAACATTGCAAACATGAAAATGGCTTTTTATTATCTGACAACGCTTGTCCATGTCTTGAAAAAATTGACGTTAAAAAAATGACGAATAAGATGAAGAACTAAAAATAGCATCACGATATACTGTATGACTGCTATAAACTTCAATAAAATCTAGAGGGTGTGGATTGATAATCCACTCAAGTTGTTTTATTGCATATTTTAGGTGTAGCCTAAAAAGTTTCTCAGGAAATTTCATGGTCATGGACTTTAAGTAGATCAGTTTTTTTTACAGATTTTGACTAAAGTAGTATTTCAAGTTAAATGTGATTACTGCTGCAAAAAATGAATCTGAGCTTGTTACACTAGCAGCACCACATTTCAATATTAAGCTTATATAAATCTGAAACAATTTAATGGGCATCATGTATGCATTTAAAATACGAGATTTAAGGCAGTATTCTTTATAGTATATTTTTTTTAAGAATATTTAGTTTAGGTTTATAGGCTTCTACAAAAAAAATCTTGTTTACTAAGTGTTACAAAAAAATATTAGCTTAAGGCTGCAATCGATTATAAATTGGTGCTAAAAGCTTTTAAACTAAATAATCGTTGCATAAATAGCATGCCCTTAAGACAAGTTATCTTCTTATAAACATGCAGCAATTATTAGGCTTCACCGATTGTTTCAGAACATTTTTATTTAATAAGAAGCACAGGATGTAAAGGATTATAATAAATCCAGCACGAGGCATTCCTTACATTAAATTGCTTGACAAATCTGCTATTTTTGAATTGTCTATACTGCTGCTTCAAACTGATATATAGCCTACGTTTAAATGTAATAACGGCAAACTGATGCTCTCAATGAGATACATGTAAGAAACTGAGAATTAATGTTATGGATTTCCTAGTTTGGAAGCTGTAATTAGGAGATAAGTTAATTTCCCCCAACTTGTTGAAGCCTAACATAATTATCTATGAACTAATAACAGCTTATAACACCACCGGGAATAACATCTTTTAGAAATCCATCTATTTTATAATAAAAAAACAGCTTTACACATGGTAAGCATGCAGCTGTTTGAAATCATTCGAAAGTAAACATTGCTTTACCAAAATACAGTTTATGTAAACTTCGGTTAATTGAGGTTCTTAGTGTGTTTAGAGTACATTTACATGGGATAAAACAGATAAAAACTTATTCTTAGATATAATACCAAAATTGCATGTACAACATTGCATAAAATAAACTCGATTGCTCTCTATAAGGACAAAAATGTAACAAGTTTAAAAGTTACCTGCATTTCGTATGCCCCGAGTGTATACAAAATTGGAATTAATCGGTTTACAGCATGCATATGCAATAACATACACAAAATAGGGGAGAGTAAATCACTGTATTGTTAGTGAAACCAGGTTCACGTCACTTTTTGGGGTTTTGAACACTGCTTTGACATCCCCATCCACCCCTCATCATCTCCAGTCATTTAGGGAATAAAATAGGCTCATATCTCACCCGTACTATTTAGGACAACTGAATTTCAGCTCAAAGACAGTAAATCAAACTGGTTTAATAGACGAATGGATGGTCTTTTTTTTTTTTTTGCAATTGACTAAACGCTAGATTTTCACGCAACTAACATCGCCGTCTTGTTAACTGCTTTCAAAACGAGAAATGCTCGATTTTGGAAAAACTTCAAGTTTGAAAGCTAAGTATAGTGGGCTAATAGTTTGCGCAATGTCAGGGTGTTTGCGAAAAGTGCATTCCTATAAGAGGCTTAAACACATTCAAACTTCATATAGGGATTGAGGAGCAATCGAACTTTGTGGAATTAACAAGAAAGTGTCATTTTCAAATTAACAAAACACATTTAATACTAAATTAGCCAAAGACAGAATCCTCATTGTCCATAACTCGGACACTTAAATAAGTGATTCCCTAATTAAAAGCTAAAACTAGACGCTTAATCATGTTCTGAATTTAACCTTCAGCATGCCCTATGCCTCGTGACATAATACCTATATACATGTATATGAATCTCAATTCTTAATTGCATTCGATGTAATTAAGGCTAATTGCTAATTTCATGTGCTAGTGAGTGGGGTAGATAACTGCTATTAAGTGCTCGATTATAGAGTGCACAGCTCTGTGATGCATGTAATCCTGCTGAAATTCATGGTTTCAACTGGTGTGAACGTGTGTTTTAAATTTAAAAACCAAATCGTTGGACATATAATCCCCAGTGTGCCATATTGCCTTTTATACATATATTTACATCCTCGTCACAACGAGTTTAATGTTAAGGTTTAGTTATTTATGGTTTCATATAGACATCAAAGACGCCATCGTCATTAACCTTTCCTTCTTAATGGGCGTCCGTAACGCACTATCCAGGCTTTTCCAATCTTAAGAACAGTCGTAAATTATTGCATTTGCAAGATATGGCACTCTCTAGCGAAATTTGCAATATAAAATATTTGTATAGCTCACAAAACTCAGCAATTTTTGTCTTATTTGTATAACACATTAACACGACTTTTATAACAGCGTGATTATTGTCGTGATTTCATGCTTGCTAAAATGTTTTATTCAAATCATAAGAAACGTAATTTGAGAAAGTGCTTGCTATCTTATATTCTACTTGATGCATCAATGCGATGGTAATCAATCTTTGTCATAAATCCAAAGTGCAAACCCTTTACTTTATAAAAATGGTTTTAGCTACATGGTGCGATTTTCAAGTATGGCGAAGCCAAGTAACATTTTGCCGAACATAAATGTTAAACAAGACAAGCTGAATAACCCATTTATAAGCTAATTTGAAAGCAGTTTAATTCAGGGTACTGACTCTATTGAAGACTATTGCGTTATTTATTTAATCTCAGGATTATCATAAGCTTTCTTTAGATATATAGTTGTACTGAAGTCGATTGCTTGTATTCTTAAATTGGGTAGCCATTACATCACATCCAAAACAACTTAAGTTGTAAACCGGATTTAAAAGATGTTCGAGCTTTTCTGTAAAAAAAGCTGATCCTTTTTTGCGTGTGTTAGGAGGAATTCATTAATCTAAGCTTGCTTCTTAATCGTTTCGTGATTTATTTCTCCCTCTTAAAATTTCTGAAGCTTTTTTTTAAAATCTTGTAATTACGAGCATGCCATTTCGGATAATGCTAATGATGTTTGAGGCTATAGATCCACGTGATTGCATTTCAGTCATTAAGGGATTTATAATGTGAGACAAAAAATCTTGAGGTTCTTGTAAATATCTTGAATATCATGATGGGATGGAACATTGAAAATCGATGGACGTCGCAGAAGAATGCAATATCGGAAGTGCTAAATTTGTTGTCAAGACACTAGTCTGTTGAAATCTCAATGTTTGGAAGATGAAGGCCAAAATCAGAAGAAATGAAAACTAGTGCACATCTTCAAAAGGCACATTTTGCTTACAAAGTGGCCTCTTGGAGCATCGTGAGTTAGGGATTTATCGATTGGCGCATTATAAAAGCCCATGAAAAGTGTTACCAAATACATGTATATCGCCATAAATTTGGTTGGTTGGGCAATTTCACTGAATGTCCGAGATACCGAGCGAGACAAATACCAAACGATGTTTGAGTGCTTTTAAGCAACTTGAAATGATTCAACTAGAAACGTTGGAATGGCCTACACATGCATATAGAATAATTAAACCACTCTTATTTTAAAATGAAATAAGACTGAATACGTATACCGGTATTAAATTCGATGTCACTTCAATGACGTATTAGTATTTTATTAGTATAATCATACCATAAATTTAAGATTGGCTTGAATTAGTCTTATAAAAATAACATGATATGAATACATGTACAACTCTATAATATTGCCATGTTTGCATGAATTTTATACCAATGTTATTTTAGTATCCATAGTATGTTATTTTGTAAAGTTTATCGTTAAAATGTATTCAAAATTCACAGTATACGAGGGAAATACTATTTTTTGATAGCATTGTTGGGGTAAAATCCCTTAAAATGATTCTCGAATGTTGCTAATTAGATAGAAAATGCGCAAATTGTGTACACGTGGTTATGTGTATACTGATGAGATGTTTAACATAATTTAGCTCACAAGGGCAGCGTATCTTTACACTAATGGTTTTAATTTCCGTTTGACATAGTTAAACGGCCATGTGTCCGAAAGACTTCCCCAGTATTAAACATGTCATTGATAAAAAATAAGCTTCTGTCATTAGCTATTCCTGAATATACGTTATGTAATAAGTGATCATAAATTAAAGCGTATAAAGGTTCGAAGGTACGTTTGGTGATATATTGGCAGGCTCGTATCCTGACACATGTTATATTACAAGCCTATCATTTCGAGATACAATGTACCACTTTTATCAAAAATGGGACATATACTTTTCCATGTAGACTCTTTTTCCAGTTTTGGCAGTGTATAAAGGCAACATTGACCACAGTTGGAAATCCATCGAGAGTGAATTAAGCCATTTTGACCTTGCCCAGATTAGCAATGTTCCAGATATTCGCGACGCAAAGGCGAGAAAAAACTTGAGTGAGACATAGGAATATATAACGAGGGGAAATTCGAAAATATATACATTGTACTCGTGTTTACATTCCTAAGCCTGTATCAAGGGTATAGACAAAACCACAAACACTTTGCAGTTTTACCTGTTTCCAACAGGTCGTAAAATGTAGTGTGACCTACCTTTCTACCTTCATTTTGAGAAGGTGTTTTTTGGAAAAACGAACTTTTTTTTAATTACGACTTAGACCTACTGGCCCAAAACTGTATGAGTACATCAAATTGTTGCCTTTTGATATCCATGGCGATGTACATGTATAGAGTTAGCGTGACATTTCTTACATTATTCACTAATGAAATATGTAATCCGCAATGCGTCATTATAGGTAACACCACTTGCATAATACATGGATTAATGTATTTCGAGGACCAGTTTGTGTTTAAACAAATATTTCTCAACAATTTTGAAAATGTTTGGTATATATGAAGGGAGCATAGCAACTTTTCCAAATCTTTGAAGATTCTTTCAATAGCCAATTTCTCAAAAATTTCAAGTTTTCAACCCTTTGCTATAGCCAAGTTGGATATCAGTTTGTTTGGATGTTTGCATGGTTAGTGAAAATGGCTGCGACTTTATCTAAACTAGAGTTTAAATTCGTGAAACCAGATCTACCCTTCACTGCAGTGCTAAAATTCAGGCGTTTATTGGTAGCATGCCAATTTGAAGCACAATGAAATTCTGTTGAAACAAGGCAGAGAAAAAAAAAACTCACTCAGACAAAGTTTGGTTCCAAGTGCACCATAATCTCCGAAACAAGGTTTCTGAGTAAAAAGAATCGAAATTGTCGGGATATTCCAATGATGGATACGTTGTTCGTGATGCTGCATTGTGTAAATCCTGACTTTTTCACTCTGTATTCACAGTGCGCTTCAGTGGCTTTTGAGAGAACGGATTGTTCCGCATGCACAGACTCGCAGCTCCTGCCTGTCGTGCACATTTGTGCACAAATGAAACCAGCTTGGCACTGAACAGCCAGATATATAAGGCAACGGGAAAAACCTCTTTTATCTGAACACTTGTAATTCAATTGCAGTTCCCACGGCGTAAAACGCATCCTGCAGCGATTGAATTGGGTCAGAAACGGGGTTCAGTTTGTTTACAACAGACACTTACAATTTGCTGATTGTTTTATGAAATGTCTTTCGAAATGACAAGATTTGAAAGTGTCAAATTCTTACAATTAAACCCCCTTATGATGTGGATTTAGCGTTTTATTCCTACCAAAAGTTGCTCAAAATTTGTAAAAATTGAATTCGAATTGAAGGACGCCTTGTAGTGAATTTGTTATTTCTTATCATTTGATTAATCACTATTTATCCTTTAGTTGCTCTGGGTAGGACATATTTGTCAGAAAATTTTTGATTTTAGTTCTTGCAAACATTTATAAATTGTATTACAGCTCATCATTTTGTTGAATTACTTCCTTTTTTTGCTGAAGACTAATGGCCTCTTTATTTTCATTTTCTTAAGTTTACAATTGTAAATATAGGCAGTTATGTATAGGGGCAACATTTTTTTTTTTTTTGCAAAAAAAGCACGTATTGTTTAAATAGTTACATGTAGAAATGACATCAAAATACAGTAGAATCAAAATGTGTGCAAAGTTGGGCGCCATCTTGTTTAGAGTGCTGAGTCGATTATGAGTTTGATATTTGTGAGACGGACTTTTGCCCACTCCCGCCGCCCGCCTCACATAATTGCCCAACGCGCGGCCGTCGCCCGACCTTGG
>JAQGCC010001730.1:0-21768 GCA_034698905.1 Xestoiulus laeticollis | reverse complement strand
TGGAGCTACACAGACTACGTGAATGTCTACGTAAGAATTCTCCATTGGAAAGGGTATGGTTGAAAGCCCCCTTAACTTACATGTATTACCCATTTATTGGCTAGAACCTGATCCTACATGTATGCTCCTATATAGGAGGTTCTGTTGGGCTATATATATAGCCCAACAGAACCTATAAGTTGGCTAGCCTAGCTATAGTCAAAATAATATGTTAGTCAAGTATTCTAATGTGCCTGCAGATCAGTTTGCAAAAAAACGCACTTGCAAATTTCAAATTTCACCTCGGTAAAAATTGTGGTAATTTGTCATTCTTGAATATCAGCTATTAATACAATTAAGCCCAACCCAATTTCTATTTACTTTAGAATATACTAGCGAAACATACCGCAAACCACTAGCGCTAAAATGGAGTCAAAATCTGCAATGACTAACGAAGGACAGCACACGGATGCGATCAAACAGTTTCACGACGAAGCGTACCTTTACGTCGACCAGGCGTTATCCCTCGAGGAGTCTGGCTGTGGTTTGCAGGCTCTTGCCATTTACGAAAAGGGCTTGCAAAAGCTGGAGCAGGGCCTCTCCATCCCCACCGACCTCCCGCATTGCATCGGCGAGCAATGGGATGTTGCCAGAATACTTCAAATGAAGATGCGCAAGTCGAAGGAACACGTGATGTGCCGGCTCGAAGCACTGTCCAAGGAGCGCGGAGGAGCCTCGATGCCGCCCGGCTATGCCGAACAGTTTTTTGAAATGCCCCCGTCCTACGAAGAGGCGTGCTCGGAGACCGCATCCACCAACGGATTCCTGGAGGGCATCCCTGGACCGAGCGGAAGCTCCGGCGAGCAAAAGAAATCCTATCTCGAAGTTTGCAGCCAGATGACTCCCATGGAAGTTGACGGCATGGAAACGTTCTCCCAAGTGCCTGCCGAAGCCAAGGAGATTTTCTCCATCGGCGACGGCGTGCAAATCTTCTTCGTGTCTTCGAGCGGTACCGTCAGTGCACCGACGTATCCCACGGCCCTTATGATTTATAAATTTAGCGACGGAAGCATCACTCCCACGGGCTCGAGGCGCCCTCCTGCCTTCCTGCAGGTCGGCGACTGGGTCTACCCGCTTCATCCAGGCCGCATGCCCGTGCTCCACACTTCTTACGGCGCCTACATGTTGCCAGACACAAATGCACAACGACCAGGTAAGATGTCCATGCGTATAGTTTAACAGATCCGATTTTGCCAGATTGCGGACTCCACTAACCTGTGCAACATTTTCGATAACAGGATCTGCTGTCGGCATCCTGTTGGCTGATGATGTGCCGCAGGCCATGCGGGACGTCTTCGAGCATCTCATGTGCGAGTTGACCGCCCTGAGAAGCGAACCAGTAGACGCGAGTCAGAGGAGGCTCAGCACGAAAATATCCGACGGCATCGTAACAGGTTAGAACTCCTCCCCGATTTCAGACTTTTCAAACGTTAGCAATGTCAGGTATCCCAGCCACTTTCAGGGATAAAAATATATGAATTATAGGACATTTTCTTCGAAAATATAGGAATTATAGCCCAGGATGGCAAACACTTTTTTAGATTAAATTTTAGGACTATTTAAAAGCTAAAGGTGACTTTTTAAATGTATACTATAGAATTTTATTTTGAATTCGCATTTATGCCAAAATTAGGACAAAATTCACTGTGTTTTTAGCGCGCTTCAGATTAGTAATTTGTAAAAAAAAGAATTGGGGTCCCTATTTAAACTTTCAAAAATGGCTCCCATCCTTCTTACATAGGTGTCAGGGGCCTTCAAGGGCCAGTTTTTAATCAGTTTTATACTTATTCAATATGCTGTTCCCAACATCATGCTTTTATCATAAAATGCACAATTATTTGCTTATCTGCATCATATATAATATCATGAATTTTCTTGGATAGGGGTAACTTCAACTTTTGAAACATCATTTTTACAACAATTATTCAATTATTCAGAGGACTTTTTTAGGACTTTCAGAACTTGTTTGTCACCCTGCTTATTACAATCATGTACAAAAGTTAATGAAAATATAATGTAGGAAATATAGGACAACATTAAAAATATAGCAATATATATAGGAAATATAGGACGGCTGGAATACCTGCAATGCCAATCAAACTTAAATTCCTCTTCTGTAATATTTCAAGGCGCCGAATATGCCTCGAAAGGCGTAGTTATAGCTGCAGAGAAGACAAGCGAATACGTTCGCATCGGTGCCAGGAAATTGCGACAGAAGATGGCCCCAGCTGGCAACCCGACGCACGTGGATCCCAGAGTCCAGAAGGGCATGCAAATTGCAATGGACGTTTCGGACGTGGCCGTCAAAGTTAGCGGATTCGTTTGTAGGTTTTCAACCGACCCAGTTTCCGTTCTGCTCGGCGCCGGTCCTCAATTTAATGATTCTTGCTTTCTTCGCTCACAGTATCTCAGCTTGGCAGAGCCACGATGGCTTTGGGACAGCAAATAGCGCCTCACGTACGAAGGCAAGGTGCTAGACTCATTTCCAAGGCAATGGGCGAGGAGAATAATCCTGAAAAGGCAAATTCAACAATGGATGGTATGATGGAAGTTGCTTCTGGAGGACTCAAAGGTAAACCATGATACTATAAAAATGAAAACTGCGAGTCTGACCTTAAACAACAAGTTAATGCTAGCGTTATTCCAAATCCAGGCTTCTCTACCGTCTACATGGGTTTAGAAACTGCAGCTTCAATCCTTGCAAAGGGCATAATCTCAGAAACTGTACAGACCGTAAACTACAGGTACAAACTAATTTCTTTAAAAAACGTAGATCGGAGATTCTGAAAACGAACTTGTTCAAAAAAATGTTATTGTTTTTCAAGATACGGACCTGAAGCCGGACAGACGACAGGAACTACGTTACATGCAGCAGGCAATTTTGCAATGACTGCACATAATGTCAGTCACATGGGCGTAAAGGCCTTAGCAAAGCGAGCAGCTAAAGATACGGGAAAAGCTGTAGTCCAGCAACACGAAGAAGAGAAGGGCTGCGCGAAAAAAAGCAACGGCGCTATTAACGGGGAGAAGAAGTGAGAAGAGAACTACTTACAGAATTTTTTTCAAAGCAATTTAATTGCTACTTACACCTTAAATCCAGTGCCTTTTTCAACGGGATAAATTAACTTCTGACAAAATAACCTGGAAGAAAAGGTATCTAGAGATTGAATCAAACATGACTGCAACTCATTTTTTTATCGAGTCATATTTGATGTTTGGAAAACGGGCAACGATTAATAAAATTGTTACGGTGATTGATATTCAACTTTCAACAATGTATTGGTTGTGAATAAAGCTAACATTTTTTTTAATTAACCGAAAACAGTCTAATTATAGGGGTACTTTAAGGGCTTTAGTTTAGCAGCTGGGTAATTTGGCTTTTGACCCATATATCCTAGCATGCACAGTATAATCACTTAGACCCTTGGCACATTGCTGATTAGGGTCCTTCAGGAAAAATTCCTATGTGACAAAATTATCTGTTTTTGTCAGAATTTTTATCTCGTAGGAAAATTCACTTAAAAAAGGAGGCCTGTCGCTGCGACCAAAATCGCTTCATGTGAAAGGGCCCTTAGGAAGACATTTGCACAGAGTTCGTACTATAATATCACTTCTCACACTACGATACAAATTAAAACAGCGAATCTGACTTCAATCAAAAAATTAATGCTAGCGAAATCCAGAATCCAGGCTTCTCTACAGTCTACATGGGTTTAGAAACAGTAGCTTTTGCAAAAAGTCTGTTTAAGTACCCTTATTTCTATGAACCAATTTGCTCTTCAATCACATCTTCGGTCATCTGTAAGACTAAAAAAGCTAAATTAAAAATACGCCAAAACCTGTAAATAGCGTCTCGTTGTGTATTATTATGTAGTGCACTATATTGATATATCACACTACTTGCAAGTAGCGATCCCTCAGTCGACACTGATCAATTTTATAGAACATACTGCACCCTCAAATAGCACAACTTTTGATATGGTCTAAATGGTTTGTGTCATTCACAGGTTTTGGTGACTCAAAAATTAAGGGAGAAACTTCTACCTCTGAGGGGTCTTTAACGTACAGAGCACAAGGGAATCTATGCAGAACCTCTGTTTAAACTCGCATCCGAAAGCAACGGCAACTTAGAAAAATTCACAATAATCTTGGCCAGGGAGCAAAACCCGCATCTTTGCATCGACAGGCAAGCATACTACCGCTTTGCATCTGCAAATATCAAAATAATAGATAAAAAGCTTAACAATGGTCACCTTTTCTTTATTGACACAAGTTTCTCCAGTGCCGACTTGGTTAAGCACTTGTCATCCAAAACTTATAATATCAGGTGGTTGCAAAACAAATATACAAAAACCACACAAGTAATAGCAGTAGCTGAAAATAGTAACAAAGTTTTTGTGCACAGGTATCTCATGGATACGTTTTTTTTCGTAAAAGCCACTGGAAACAGGCAATGGAAAATGAGCTAACCTGCCGAATACCTTCCTAATGAAATGTTGTGTTTAAATTTTTAACAGTCGACTGTAAATTTACAAACGCATGTGCGAAGTTTGACATCTAGCAGCCATTAGCGTCATAAACCGAACCAGTGAACAACTGGAGTAAAGAATGGAATAAAAATGTGTAAAATAACTAAAAAACGGACAACGTTTGGTCTACTCCAAAGACGGTAATGGTTCGCCATTAAACAAAGGTTGTTTATGCATGCTCGTAAAAAATAATTGCAAATAAATTAAAAATTTTAAGAAACGAGAATTGTTAACAAGTAGCAGGATATTCGGCAGGTTTACGTCACAGCGAACGTGCTTTTCGTTCGCGGTCTTTTAAAAAATCCCCTCCCCCAAAAAAAGCTTCGAAAACCAAAGTGATCTTACTCGGTTTATCGTCTATCGACGCAATGGTTACCGATAAAGCCTTTCTAAAAGGCAAAGCTAGTCAAATTAATTCCGTTTGTAAAACAACGCTGTAAATGGGATCGTGCCGATACTTTTCGAGTTTCGATGGCAATCTCGAAAGTAGGCCAGTGTCGATGGGATTGAGAGGTGAAAGAAGTACAACATCGTCTGAAAATGTCACTGTGCGGCATTTCCGCACATACAACCTGATCGATATAAACTCAAAAATAAACTACGCCCTTTCAAATGTAGTTTGAACATCGATCACATACACATAACTTGTTTACATATTTCTTGCACAGGCCCTACATACTTATCGGACAAATAAATGTAGCAGATAGCCATTTCAATGATTTGTTGTTCGAAAACGTTGCCGATGGAGGACTTTAAACACATCCGTCCAACACAAAACGTTGAAATTAAAATTACTTCGCTAAAATTAACAGTTATCGTTCACCAACCAAAGTTTGGTCTTCTTTGGCATGTGCCACAGTGAGTGCAAAATGGTTAACATTGTGGCCTTGTTGATGAAGTGCAAATGGTTTCTATCAACAATATTGTAAACATGTAGTAGACAACACAAAAACAACATATCGGATTTTCTGTGACTAGTCTAATGCCTTCTCTGCTATCGAGATAAAATAAAGAGCTTTTTTGAAGTTGTGCATAAGAGCAGACAAAGCATTTTTTTTTTCTAAAAAAAATTAAAAATTATATTCAAAAAGTTTCTTTTGATCTTTGAACCCAGCAGGGTCTTCTAAGCAAAAAAAAAAGTAATAAATTAAAGAAAATTAAGGGACGTTAAACATCTCATGGTAATGACTATCGGCTGACGATATTTCGATAACAGTAATTTGTCTCGTCTGGTAAGTATCAAAGGGCGCCTTAAGACGATTAGTTGTCCTTATTCGGAGATGTTGACGAAGGTGTGAAAAACGAGCTGGACCAGCTGTTGTGAGGATTGCCGATGTCGTTGCCGCTCTGTCCGGATCCGGGAGGAGTCCAGATGTTGGGCATAGCAGAAAAAGGATCAAATCCTGGGGCAGTATATGTTCTCTAAATGAATCAAACAACTTTTGTATTAGTAGAATGCTGCAACGTGACTACTACCATTTTCAATAAAAGATTAATTGGACATGCTTTACTTCTACCCTATGCATCATTATCATTAATCGACCGAATAAGAATAGTGAAACCTGTAAATAACGTCCCTCTATTAAGCGCACTATCTGGAAGTACAACAAAACCTGTGAATAGCGCACCCCATTGGGACCGACCCGTTATAAGGTGCACTAGCTGTGAGGGAGATTGCTATTTGCAGGTTCAGCCGGTTCTGTAAAATTGATCCGTGACGACTGGGACTGTGAGGGATTGCTACTTATAGGTAGTGGGCTATAAAGAGGGTGTGTATTGTAATCACTTTAGCTGAATCAGCAAATAAGACTTGCCCTTCAAGAAGCGCACCTTAAGCTGGCTACAAACTATGCTTCACTTTGCATAATTTCTCGTGATAGCACACATGCCACGTCATGTGAAAAAAACAAGTAGAATGCTTTCTTTAGAATTGTATAGAATAGTACACCCATGTACGAGGCTCACATTGTTATCACCACATGCATTCAACTTGTTTATCCCGTGACGTGTGCATACATTCCATCACGAGACATCATGTAATATGATGGAAAGCTGTAGCCAGCTTCACGGTCTCGCCCAATGGCCGGGTGAGCTATTCACAGGTTTCGCTTCAGTCCACTCACTATAGCAGCAGCAATTGCAGAAACGGTTGTCATGTGACGACTAAATCCATATTCTGTCAAACTGCAATTATTCGGCATACAATTTGGTACAGCCCCGATTGTTATCATTTGAACTATACATGAAACTTAGGAGTGGACACGTACCATTGGATCGAGAGGTAACTTAAGCGCCAACCTACTCGACCATCAGCATTGTAAGTTGCTCTATTGAGTTCCCTTTAAAATGCTCATATTAGTAAGGGTACTCAGACAACTGAGCAAGTAAAAAAAATTTAAGAGTTTTATGAGGTTTGAGCGTTGACCTCGTGCATGCGCAGTAAGAAATTTAGGTTATGCTCAAATGCCAATCTGAGTTGAGTTGCATTTTTCCCCCTAACACAAACTTGCAGAAAAATCCTGAGCATGACCAATGCACCAATCAGAATTCAGAAAAATATCACGTGGTCTAGGTGCAATTCGAAAAATAAAAAATTTTGAGGAAACCGTTTCATTTCTCAAAAATATGCTCAGTTGTCAGAGTACCCTTATTATCAAGTTGTAAAATTAAAATATTCGCTTTCTTCCGCTCTGTCTGTTTCGACTACCATTCACAGCATGCATGTCTGTTTATAGGAAGTTGGCCCGCATTACATGACCAAAAATACATTAGGGGCAACCTGGTTATCTACAGCTGTACATTTAATATACATATATACGTATATTTTTTAAACACGATAAATTTTCCTCACCTCTTCGGTCTTAGTTTTTTCAAATGTTGAAATCGGGTCGTTCGTATTCATGGTCTGATTGGTTGAAATGTTGCTGTTTGATGCACCCCAAGGAGACCGGTCTTGCCACGGAAAGGATGCTCGTCCTTTTTTAGAGTCTCCCCAGTAATCTTCAGTCTGCAACGGAAAAAACTTTACGTTCGTACACTGAATGTCATGTTCAATTTTCCAATGTCTTCGTTATAAAAATGCAATTTGTTATGACCGAGATTCGACAAATTCTTAAATTTTATGTATTGGTATATCTTGAAAATATTTAAATTATCACGTTTCCAAATATATTCACACTTACGCCTCGAGCGCTTTCCACATCTTTAACCCCAATCCAATCGTTGATGTTTGAATTATCATCCCACAAGCCTTCGGCCAACGTTGGACCGGAAGAATAACTCAACCAATTATGTGGGCCTATAAACATATGTTGATACCACATTAAAACCAAGTAATGTTATGATCATTATCCACATTTAGCAACAATAAATGAAACCCACTTTCGTATTGCATTTGTCGTTTGTCGTCCAAGACTCCGTTCTGATTTTCCAGCGGCATTCGCCACGAGCTTCCGTCGTAGAAAGTATGATTGCTGTCAAACAGTGTGCTTGGCAACGGCAAATTGGTGGCGGGTGATTGGTCGGCGTCTATAATCGGTGGCAAATAGTAAGGGAAGAGGCCCTCGGGAGTCGAGGGTGTTCCTAAAATGGGGCTCATTAATCCGGCGGCAGACATCTGGTTACAAGTTGCAACGGGAAGTTGCAAAGACTTGAAAGAAGGAGGCTTCTGACCCACAGGCCCTAAAACAGGAGAAGCAATACAACTCTGCTGTTAATTACAACGATCTCAGGGCAGTGACTTTAAGGCGCAACAAATAACTTAAAAAATCTCACCGAATAATTTCGGCTCCATCTGTTTTGGTTCGGGGGCTATTTTACCAACGGGGAGAACTTTCGCCCTGGGTACTCTGTTGCCTTCGCAGTTACGCGCATCCAAGAAATTGTCGTTTAATTTAAACTTGCGATTGACCGAGGATTTATCGTGGTTTGGAAATGTTGTCTGTCCCAATTTCAATGCAAAATTTTCCGTTTGGTTGGCAAGCTCGTTATAAGCATCATCTAACCAAATAGCATAAAAAAATCCATCAGAATTTAAGTTGGTGTGGCCTGGTTTTGTATTTGTGGAGGCGTGCCTTACCCGTGTTTGCCGCAGGCTTGGGGTGATCCCACTCTGGTGGTGGGGAGTCTTTTCCGGTGCTGCTGCTCTCGGTGTCATTTACTGTTCTTTGAAGGGCTGCTATAAGCGAAAATGTAATTTTTGCAATTTACGAGCATTTTACCCATTTGAACACATCAGGATATATTGCTAAACAGATTTTCCCGCTTACCTCTAAGTTTGAAATTTGATGGCTTTTTCGGCTGTCTCAACTTCCCTTGCAGCCCTTCTCGGTGATAGCACGCATCCTTGACATTGCCGATTCTGTTGTTTGTAGGCTTCGGTTTGTACGGCAATTCTAGCGTGCTGCAATTTTAAGTTTACGATCGGTTTGTAATCTTGATTTAATTAGAGTTATTTGAAAATCAAGGCCTTGAATAAAACACCACGACTAATTAAACGTGTAATCTTACGATGGCGAGAATTCTGCGTGGTTTCCTTTATGATGTTCACGGGGTTTTCTCGATCGGCTTTTGATGTTAACTTCAAAGTCGCCTTCGTCATCGGCTTCATCGACCTTGCTACTGTCTGTTCCGGTTCTCGAACCCGAACCGGTCTTGGTCCATTTCACTTTCTGCTTATTTGACTTTGGATCCCGCTTTTGTTCCTAAATAATGAGACCACCGAGTAATGCATTAACGATGCACATTCAACAATATTTTTTTTAACCTTTTGCCATATTTATTTCTTACGTTTTTACAAAAATTACGTTTTTATAGAAGCAACAATCACATTAGTTATTTCAGGAAATTGGAACATCTGGCTGGTTTCTACACATTGGACAAGGTCCGCATTACAAAACAGCGCATGCGCGAATAGGTAGCGCTATGAATTGAGTGGCAAAAAAAACCTGAAAACTTGTAGGGGATAGAAGGTTGCAGTATCAAGCAATGAAGATTTATTAATATTTCAAAAAGTTGCAATTTCAAAATTTTGAAAAAATTTACAACATTATTTCGTACCATTATCTTAAACGTCCCAAAGTTTCATTTTGGTATCATAATTAGATCGCTAGATATTATTATTATAAGGTTTATTTCTAATGTGGTTCTGTGTTAAAATCGTGTTTCTATCCCCTAGAACAATTTCAATTTCCTACCACAAGTGGGCGCTGAACGTAATGTGGACCAGTCTATCTCATTGTGTGGACCTTATCCATTGTAATCAAAATGAAATCTATCATACTCACCCTTTCGCTGCTGTCCACATCCGGATTGGAGCTTTCCGTGGTGGTCGATGACGTCTCCTCCTCGGTTAAATGATAAACGGGAACCTGCGCCTTTTTCTGATTCTTCTTATTGGACGTGGTGTCGTCCGAAGTCTCGTTCTTGTTGCTCGTCCCTTGAATGTCGTTTTTAATCCACATCTGCGTGGTCTCGATGCTATTATTTGAACACAGTTTGTCACTTTCGGGATTGTTGTTGCAGCTACTGCTATTATTTGGGTGCACATTTATATTATTGTTTGCGCTCAAAAACTTCTTGCCTCCTTTGGTGCTCCTGCAAGAGAGACCGAGGGGAACGGGCGACTCGGTGTTATTCAAAGTTTTCTGTTGGGGCAGTCTGGATTTCTCGGCTTGCGAGAGACTAGTAGAGTCGAAACTCAGCGACTTTTTCCTACTTTTCTTCTTGTTGCTTTTAGACGTGTCGCAGTCGCCGCGACCGCGCAACTCCTTTTCTTTGGTAGAATGAGCGTCCTGCCCCTTATGGCTACTGGGACTTGCAGCATTATGGCCATTTAATAGAGTTCGTAAATTTTGAGACTTTAATAAATTAATGGTGGTGTTGTTATTGTTTTGAAAAGTAGAGCTAAGGCAAGTGTTACCGGTCTGTTGCCGGCGTCCACGCGCCGCGTCCGCATTCCCGTTGGGCGCCTCGACTAAAGTCGGAGACGGTTGCCTGGCCCCGCTCCGATAATTCACTTTGGCAGCAATGCTCTTGAGATCGAACACTTTTCCGTACTCTGGCGGATTTCCGCTCGCGCCGGCAACATATTCCCCGGTTGGAATGGCAGTGACTGTCATTGCCAAAAACGAACGTCGCATGACACGGTCAGCTTCCATGTAGGCCATTACGATGATGGAAAACAGGAGAATAATTACGAGACTGACCACCAGGTAATACATCGTGGCTTCCCAATGGGGTCGGGGAATGACCGCCGCACACCGAGCCAAGAGATGGGGGGGCACCGTGGCTTCCAGCGAGAAATTAAGTATTTCCCCGCCGTTGCCCAAACTGGTATGAATATTTAGGAGGCGCTCCACTCGAGATAAGGTGAAATCTGGAGTGAATCTAAAATACAAATGCAGTAATATAAGTTACGTGGCATTGCGTATCTAAGGTGTAGATCAGCGGTTGTCAAACTTTTTTCGCCATGGCACCCTCAAAGCGTTTTGAATACTTAGTGCAAATTTAATGCTCCTGAAAATTTCTTTAATGGAACAGTTTGGATAAATTTTTCGTTATTTCCTATATGTTTATGCCATGATACCCAGTTTGAGAACACCTGGTGTAGACCAAGATCCAACTAGCCGTGTAGAAAAGTTTCCAAAAACAACACTTACGCAATATCTATTTTTCTACTAGAATTGGCATTCAAAAGAAACCCGTGGCAATAAAGTATACGAAATCCGTATCCTTCGCAAGGGCTTTCATTTATATCGAAGTCTCTCACGTAGACAGGAAGCGCGCCTGTGTTATACACCGTAAACACTCTCCTCACAGTAAAATTTGGCAGTGTGTACTGGGATTGGCGAGAGCCTGGGAAAAAAATAATTGCCAAATATTAAATCGACGAATCACGAACAATAGATCATTGCATCAAGCATCTGAAAATTTCAATTTATTAACTGTCGAATTAATAACTATTTTTCACCCCGCAATAATGTCTTTAAAATTTGGGTGGGGCCCTTTCCTGCATTATTCGGAACAGCACTCTTTAATTGCCGGTGGGAGTTTAGCACCATATTGATATAAAGAAATACGTATAAACAACTTACTATCACAACTTTGCAAATGCTTCTCAGTGAGTTTAAACTGAAGCGGTTGAGAAATATTGGCATCGCGGCTGCCAAAGCTTAACTCGCCATGAGCTCCCGTGCCCTTCAGAACCACGGCTTCGAGCACTGTTAAGTTATTTCTAAAAAAAGTGAGCATAACATTGTTACTTATTTCAACCACTGCAGTCGTATTTCGGGTCTTCAAGAGCGTACGACTCAATTACCTTATTAAAAGCATCGATAATTGTTGCTCTTCGTTATGAGGGATGAAGTGAATGGGGACTCGGGCCTTCCCGCCAGGTTCCATGTGAATGACGATTGTGTCGGCGTGCGGGGTCACCCCTGACAAATTATTTGCAGGTTGCGACTTTGTGCACACCGGTACTTGCATCACGAAACTTTTGCTTTTGCCGAAAACCGCCTGTTTGTTCAGCAATCCAACACCGCTTTCTCTTAGGGCATTCACTACTGCATCTGGGTTGGGATACAAAGAAAGGGGAACCAACTGCACCACAATCGGATCGCTGGAAGGATTCTCCAAATATAAATCTCTCGTCTGCAACGAAACATAACGCCACATGAAATTATAGCACGAAGGCATGTAACGGGCGAATGGAAACGCGGCATATCGCAGCTTTACCGTGCTATTTCCAATTTGAGTTAGAGGAAAACTCAGCTTTGCCTTCAACGCTAAACTCGGCCATGCCAGAGATGCCTGTGCCTCGACCGCAAAACCTCGAACCTCGCTCGTGTCAATAACAAAAGTAATGTTTTGCCTGGAAAGATAAGTACCCGAATGAAATCGAGCGTTACGAGTTTTCGACCAACCGTTATCAATAACTTGCTTACCATTTTTTTTCCGAACTTAATACTTCCGACCATCTGGACCGAAATCTCTGATACAATTCTATGTCAACCATAACAACATCGCTGAGAAGTTTTAGACCTAACTGCCACTGTCGGCCAGCTAAACCGGAACAAGTCAAATGGTATGCATTGAGGAACGCGCATCTTTCAATGTCCAAATAAATGAGATATGGAAACTCACATGCAGTCGATAAATCAAATCCAGAGTAGCACGCATCTTTACATTCCTTTCGCACGTCGAAGTTCAATTTGCCCACCTGGAGATTTGAAAAGTAACATTTCGTATAACCGAACGCTAATTCAACCCAATTTGAAAAACGTTAATCGAGAATTTACATGAGTTTTTGCATTGGGCTGTAAGACAGTAGGCGATCCCTTCGGTGCATGGTAGAAAAATCTGTCATCCTGCAGAAGAGGAGTGACAGACGTAACCGTCATAGGCTGCGAAAACGTACTGTGAATGTATAGATGTGCCACCGCTACTTTTCCCTACAAGACAAAAGTAAATTTTCAAATTAACCCAAAGTCCCTTTCGCTTGTAAACTCTGAGAACATGGCATTCGAAAGAAGCACGTACCGGAAATGCAGATTCAAAAGAAAGATTTGGTGGAGTGACCGCCAAGAATCCGTTGGCAGTTTTAAATGAAAAAGGAATGCGAAGATTCTGAAACGAGTTACGCCGTTGTCAATAAACTGGAATCACATTACGACAAAATAGTAAAACATGCTAATTACCTCAAACTGTGTTTCCACAAATAATTTCCCTCTAAAATTATCCTCCACCGTCGGTGCCGCTATTCCGATACGGAATATGGCAAACTGGGAAGGTTTTAAAACTAGCTGCAATTAAAAAAGTGTCGTGGAGAAAATGTTTTAAAACCGTTACCCGAATATTATAAAAATAACGCATTCATAACGCAAAAAAAAAGAAAACTTACGGATTTGTTCATGCCGTTAAAATTTGGCATCTGAATAACATCCGAGAGATTTCCGTCATGCACGACTAATAGTTCGACCACCATGTGCACAATGCTGGCTCCGAATCTGCGTATATTCACCTGAAACGATTCGGACGATGATTAGACAAACAAATAGACGTCGCGCAAAATAGATCCTCCAAGCATTACTAATCCACCTACATTTATTGGATTGTTGTTGACAATTGCAAATCTAATGTCTCGATTTTCTCCCAGGCTCAAGGCCCCAATTTCTAAAATCGAGGAATTTTTAGCAAGGGGGATGAACTGTAAAATTTATAAAAAAAACAAGTTGTTAGAAACAGAAGTTGCTAAGTTTTACAATTATAATTGATGAACCTCCATATTGTGCTCACTTTGGAAAGTTTCCCATTATAACAGAGAAGTGGAACATCGAAACGAGAGACATTTGTATGCAGTCGAAAAAACGTGTTTAACCGTGCACTACTGGTGTAGTTTTTTAATTTAATTAGACCGACAGATACCGTTTGATTGGGATGGATAACAACGTTGTCTTGCAAAAAGACCTGAATAACCAAATAATTCAGTCAGAAAAAACAACTGAAAAATTGACGCTTGTTGGATTAACGGCAATATTTTCCCGTGGATACCTACGTTAAAATGTTTTTTCGCTTCAGCTGGCAACTCTATTTGAAATATCGCAATGCTGACATCAAACGTGTTTTTCAGTGTTATGGTCTGCCGCAGATTATCTTCAGTTCTCGATTCTCCAACATAAAATTCGGTTGCGCTCGAGTTAAAGTCTAGAGTTCTGCATTCAAAGAAAGCAAGAAAAACAAATTGACAAAAGTCCATATCTAAGGCAAGTGCACAATTCTAGCAAAATCATAATTTTAAAACTCCCATCGTTCACTTACCCCCTCAAAACTGTTGCATGATATGGTATGATGAGTTTATATTCCCTCGTTTTTGTTCGAACAACAATTTTTCCTGAGACTTGACTTGCGCCAACAGATTTTTGAGCTAGAATGGGACAAAATCATTTGAAGAACTACTTGTTTAAAAGATGTACACAATTTACAAAATTTGTAACTGCTAATAAATAAACATAAGCAACAGAGAATAGCAACAGAGACTTGTCGATATTCCCAAGAAATCTAAATGAAATCATCGAAACTTACGATGAAAAACAATCGTCGCAACTTGTGTCGGGTTGGTCGTATCTGGCGGAACTTTGACCGATCGGAAGTCCACTGAAACTGCATTGTTGGTAGGACTGACGCTAACAGACTACAATTAAAGTATCCACATGTTGTAATAGTTGCACAATACACGGAACCGCATTAAAGGAATTAAAACTTTCTCAACATATCGGCAGAAGATCGATTACAAAGGAATGTGATCACGTACCACTATTTGCACTGGCTTCTGGCCGTGGTTCAACAGATTAAGCTCTAACTTCCTGGCTTTATCTTTACTATACATAACGCCAAAATCTAATGAATCGGTCGTTGCATATATTCCTGGGGCTGGACAAACAAAAAAAAAACATACCACACGTTACGTTATGTGACATTGTCCATACACAACATCGTCAGCTATTGCATATTTTAAAATCACTCACCTGAAGTGACTTCCACTTCAACAGGTAAAATAAGATCTACGTTATTACTCATATTTGTCTTGATGCAAATATACACTGTGTGGTTATTTTCAACTCTAGCCACAAAACTGGCTTTCATAACAGACTTTGTTACATATGGTGGAATTTCCTGAAAAGAGAACCCAAATGAGCACCATCGCTACGACTCCTTCAAAATATTAACGCGAATTGCGCAGCTAAAATTCGAATTTATCTACCCATATTTTTCTAGGAGCTTCCTTATCGCCCGACGTTAATTCCAAATGCAAATCTCCTCCGCTTGAATACATTTCGGTCACCTAACGAGAAGAGGATGCGCTTGAAATAATGAACGACAAACACTATTTTAACAATTACACTTTTGCACAATGCCACAAACCTGCAATGTCGAACTGTGAGGGTTATACATATTAATTACAGGTGAATATATCGAATTAACGGGCACCCTCGCGCCAACAAATGGCCTTAGTCTGTAAGGATTTTGCGTTCCCACACCATACACCTTAAAATGCAAAAAGTAATCCATCATGAGAAAACTTTTCAAAGGAATGATCGAAACTGAGAATGCCACAGACATTCATTCGACAAGAATGCGGCAAACACTATACATAAAAAAAACCCATTTCGAGATCAGAGAAATCTACCGTATTAATATTAAAGTTAATTAACCTGCCTAATCAATCAACCATTTACATTTTTAAAGCTCTACCGAAAGTTAGCAAAGAAACATTTTGCAAGTCATAACCTTACGACAAAACCCAAATTAAAAATCGTCTAAACGTGGATCGATTTTCCGAACATTATACACGACATGCGGCTCTTTTATTCATACACATCCGAACCACCTATGCGAGTTTTAGTTCGCGGCACATTCAAAGACTGTTCATCTGATAATGTCTCCATTTGACAACTTTAGACATGTCAAGGTGGTCTCATTTTCAATATTTATCAACTTTCCGATTAATAGCTTGGCTTGATATCTACACAAATTCTGTCGTTGTTTTGATTGATTTGTACGGTCAAGATCGGTTCGAGTTTTTTGCAAGTTATTTGCAAAACGCCGGCTATTTCCAACAGCACATAATTATCATGTTATAAATTACCGTATTACACCCAGTATCTAAATTAAATTAACAGCTATTTTCCGGCGAATTTAGCATACTGATACCAGCCAATGTTTAAATATTAGTTCGGAACCTATCTTATCTATGATGCAAAGTTCCAATTACGTTTCATTTTCAGCAACTATGTAAATCAATATTTTTTAAACATAAGAGGATTGCATACCAGAATAAGCCTTTTTTTCTAAATTATT
Organism: Xestoiulus laeticollis; assembly: GCA_034698905.1. Classification (NCBI taxonomy): domain Eukaryota; kingdom Metazoa; phylum Arthropoda; class Diplopoda; order Julida; family Julidae; genus Xestoiulus; species Xestoiulus laeticollis. The sequence goes on along the minus strand of JAQGCC010001730.1, from coordinate 5,344 downwards.
TTTTTATTTAATTTTGGAAACTGATAGCAACAAATGTAATGTACGAGGACCTAGGATAGATATTCTATTATTTGTTTACAATTTTATGTACATTATACGCCATTTTATGGAAATATGTTTGTAAAGTTTACCAGACCCTCTACAAGTCTAAGCATTACAAACATACTTTCATGAAATGGAATATACATATACATAAACAAAAATTTAAACAAATAATAGAATATTTATGCTAGGTCCTCGTATATTCCATTTGTTCTAAACAGTTTCCAAAATTAAATTAAAAGATAATTTAGAACAAAAGGCATTATTCTGGTATGCAACCCTCATAAACTGCAAGCATGACGAGAAAAGGAATCTTTAATGTAGAGACAGCCAAATTATTAGAGCATAATTATTATATTTATTGCCGATAGTTTGTTAATATATGTAAGCTAGGCTTGCTGCTGCTCTCGGTGTCAGCAAAACACCAGAAAAGAACGTTGTACGCAATTCTTAAATTATCTAAGAAATGCTCGCATCACAGTTGGCTTCTTACAAAGTATGAGTATCTTTATCCACAGTCTTCGGCTATCTAATCTACTTTAATACCAACATGTCCAAGGACAGAAAGAAGTGCAAAGTAGCGAACCAAAGACCCACCTGATATTTAAATGAACCAACCGATGTATGAATATACAAAGTATTATGCACAGGTCCTTCTTGCCTGCTTAAGAATACAACTTTAAATGTCGTATTGCCTCCTGGAGGAATAACCTGAAAATTATAAGAAAATAAGATTGTTAAGTAAAAGTGCACGAATTCCTATAATGATACCGAACGAGTTCATTAGATCCCTGACGGCTATCGATAGTAATTATGAAGAAAAGCGATAACCGACATGCGACAATTAAATTAATATTCGATTCAAGCCATATGCAAAATAAATCAATGCAATAAAACTGTTAACCACCTTTTTTGAAGAAAAAAGCCGCAGTGTGAAGAACCAAGTTTGCATTAAAATTAGGTAGTTCTATTATTTGTTGACATGCATACAGAACACGGTTATAGAAAGAATAGTTAAAAACAAAACTGGTTTCACATTTGGGATAGGTTTTACTACCATTTCTTTTCAACATAATTTCCATGCATTAGCATTTTTTTATGAAGGTATGAAGGTAGCATAAACAGTATAAGACTGTTTATATGATATGGAATAATTCCTGCATTTTTAGAACAGCCAAGCCTATTGAGTAACCCCATTGCAATGACAATTTCACGGTGCGAATGAAATACCGACCAGAAGAACAAAGTTATCGAATGTTAGTCCAAACTTCCCGCAATTGCATGCACTTATGTTGAAATTAATAAATCCATAGCACATCCAACGTTTACAAACTACAGGCTTCTCCCCTTACTTTCCCGGGTTTTTGAAATATTTTTTCAATACAATCCTGAAGGCTAAAAATTCCAAAATTAGGCAATATGCCTACCAACTTTTTTATCGGGAGGTTAGCTAATTTATCTTTTCGTTTAAAAAGTGTAAAAAAACAGATTTTTATTTACATAAAATTGTGTTCAAATGGGAATTCCCATTTCTATAAATGCAGGAGTCTATAAAGTGTGCCATCTTTGGAGTTTTTGGATAACTAATAACTGGTTTATGTGAAAATTGCAATATTAGTGTTGAATTCTGAATTCCCCAGGCTTTTTCAAAATCGATCATATTTCCCCGACTATTCCAGGTAATTCAGGTCAGTGGGAATCCTAAATTCAAACCTGCCATGAAGTAGAGCAGACACATATATGTGAAAAGAAAGGTTAAACAAACCAATCTTAAACACAATCTGGACAACTTCAACATAGTACGAACAATGTGAGGCACACCCAACCCTTCCTTTTTGAAAAATCCCAGCAAGGTTTTGGGCAATAAGTAACCACAAACTTGTCTACTAACTTTATCTTGGAAGAAGGAGCAGTGAAAATGGACCGTGCTCCCTGATATGGAGAGTAGAAATACATTTATATGGTAGTTTGGATTTGAAACAACTACTCTGACTTGATGTGGCATCCCCACCGGGCTGATAATGAGACAAGAAACAAGAATAAATTAAATATATGGGACAGACAAAACAATGCGATCCGCCATTTCGGTTGTGGTGGTGGGAGTTTACAAAATATACAGTTCATAGGGAACAAAACGCAAAATAGGCAGAAAATGTGAAGTGGGGTCATGCTAAAAATAACACTTACTGCTCTTTAAAATCCAAAACAGGAGGAAAAAACGTTACAGGACTGGAATACGTGTGTGTATCCTCATCCTCGGGACTAAAAAAATTAAAAAGTACAAATCAATAGCTATTCATCATTACACAAAACCAGCAGCAACATAATTTGTGTAATATATTCTAAAAATTCAATCAACATTTCCACATTTATCAATTCATTTTTTTTGGGTTTCCCTTTGTTGGTGACAAATAACTTTTTGTTACCTTTTGCAAATGTTTATTTATAAAATGACCACCGATATTTTATAAAAACAGACTTTCTCCAATGTAAACCAGTTTTTGTTTTCGCGTTTCATGGTAGACTAGTTTTTATTTTAGTTCTTCGCATTTTTGTAATGGTAAATATGGAAACGTTTCAAACTATATGCCCATTCCCAACCAATTAACTAGTTTTTTAGACCTGGTCTACCAGACTCAATATTTTTTATAAAATATAAAACTCTCCAGCTCATCTTATTTTAAATAAACAAGACAAGAATTCAAAAAATTCAACAAAAACTGAATTCAATTTAGACTTTTTCCATTAGTGGAAAGAATTTTTAAAAAAATATATAAAAAAGATGAGCCTTGGCAGGAAAATCATCCTATGGTATGGAAATAAAATATTCATTCAAATTCATCATTAAATAATCATTTATAAATCATTGGTGTACAACTAATTAAACTATAGACCTACCCTACATGTAGTCATTGCTGTTATTGGTGTTTGCAAGTGCATTGAATGTTTCAGGAAAATTATTTACAATAAAAACATTTGGAAAACAGTATGTGAAATGAACATACAGAAAACAATTTTCAAATTCCCTGACATTTCCATTTTTTTCAAAAAAATTTCCCCTGACCATTCTGCCGATAGAAAATTTAAAAATACGACAATATGCCAAAACAACATCTTGTCTGGCTGCCTGTATCACACAAAATAATATTATCGTTTTTCTGCATGTCATATCCGAATAAAAACAGGTATTTAATTAGGAGTTTAGCGAAAATGGATGGCTTAAAGTAAATGCGAGATTAGACAAAAATTGATTATTTGGTTTAAAATCGTGTGAAAAAAAAATGTTAAAATGAGTTAAAAGGGCACGATTGGTCCAGTGTGCCAAATCTTCACTTATATGATAACTGGTTATGTGAAAAATTAATATTGGTTTTGAACTCCCCCAAATAATCCAGGGTTTACTGAGAACCCTGTCCAAAAGCATCTTCCAATTTTATAATGCACAATCCAATTGGATCCCCATTGAATAAATAATGAGCAGTTAACTGGAGCTTTGCTGACATAAGGCAACTGATACCAAAACAGGCAATGAAGAATAAAAATGTCCAATGACACACATCCAAGAAGGTATAAACTCCATACATGCATTATGGTTGTAACCAAACTGTGCATTGGCCCGAATTTTGTCATTATTTCTTGGGAGTGGGTCAGTAGAGTGGTTTCCAGGAAGAGGTAGGTGGTCACTTGTCAATTTCGTTGAGCTTTTAATTTGTTACATGGGCGCACCGCCAAGCAAAGCAGACGCCAGCCTATTTTGAAAATGTGTCAAAATTTTCAACTAGATCACACCTCAAGATAATCAAAAACATAGCATCCCAAACATGGGAAGACATCAAGCTGATGCAAAATCCACTTTCGAAATGTCTGTTTGGCCATTGCCTATTATCAATATTATGTTATGTATTGAATAATAATAACTTTGGTATCTTCGGATGACTCGTCACATTTATATTTGTTTGGAACATTTCACCATAACTTGTTAATATCACACATGCAGGAGATACGAATGTCCTGATGAGCTTATAATCGAAACCTGGATAAACATTCGCTAACTGATATAGCCTCCTGATAGCAAATATCTTCAAGACAGACCTTGTATTTTAAGCATCTGGCAATGAACAAGTGCTAAAGGTTATGTCGGTACAGAAGAAAAGGATGAAAGACTAGTCTTCCATTGCCTAAAACATAAAACTAGCAAAAACAAAGTTGGGCCAACATTTTTGTATGGGGATGACATCAATGCTACTCAAGAAAAGTGTACAAAAAATCCAGTCTTCCACATGAACAGCAATTAGCATCTTCCGGTGCTTTGCCATCTTGAAGTAAGTTAACGACGTCCAATTCCAGAAGATATGGTTACAAGGAAAGTAATTTTGAAGAGGGGAGTGCATGGGTAAAGAGTGACTGTGGAGGTGGATGATTTTTAGAGGAGTTCCCTTGAAATTGGGTAACTGTTGAAAAGCGATAAAACATCTCGTTCAGGACAGTGAAAAATGACACTGCACTGTCATCCGAATGACAGAAACTTGCTAATCAAGATAAAAGAGCTAACACAGAGGTGTGTTTTTTGCGATTTGTTTTCATGTACAACAGCGTGATTTGGATAAAACAATCCCAATGCGGTTTGATAAGACCACTGAATGTCCCATCAAAGTCACAAGTGAAGATTTTTGGAGGTTCCTTCAGAAGACTTCAGGAGATGGAGGCAAGAAATACATTCCAGCTACCGACCTTAAAGTACCTACAAGTATCTTCAACATAGATTGCTGATGAGCCTTAGGATACTGGGATGTCATACTGTCTATGGCATTCTTAACTTCAAAGGCTCATCATCCACCTATTTGAAGATACCCTTTAGATGCTGATGAGCTTCAAGGATACTGGAATGTTATACCATGTATGACAATTCTTGCCTCCTAAGGCTCATCAGTCACCTATCTGAAGATGCCCAATAGATACCTTCAAAGTAGATGGCTGATGAGCCTCAGAATAATGAAATGCCATTCAATTTCCCTGACATTTCAGTGTCTAAAATCCAAAATTCTTTGACCAAAACTTACTCGCTAATGCATATCAATTTTTTTTTGTCATAATGAAAAATAAAATAACAATTCGTGAATTGCAATTAGAAGCTTGGTAAAACATTATATTTTGTTACAACTGTAGCTGGCTTAAAAAATGTTTCCCAGGTAAGGAAAGTAAATTCGAATAACACCTGATTCACGCCAACGTTGATGTAAAACTGATGTGGATCAAGAAAACTTTTGCGTGTTAATTCACACCGCAGAACTCAGTTAAACTG
>JAQGCC010001729.1:0-21779 GCA_034698905.1 Xestoiulus laeticollis | reverse complement strand
GGATAGCCGACCGGGGTTTGAACCCGGGTCTCCCGAAATCAAGGAGCTAAGCATAACCACTAAGCCAACCTTGTCGGGAGCATTAAGGGAGGCGTGCACAATCCCTCTATTACCCGTCAACTGATTTACCTTAACGAGAACGCATTGGAAAAACATAGGCCTACAGTGCTGTCAATGTGGTTAACATTAAGGGAGCATTAAGGGAGGCGTGCCAATCCCTCTATTAACTTGGATTTAAGTGCTTCCCTACTGTTTTTCTTTTATAGTACCACTCCAAAATGTTCTTCAAAATTAAAAATCATATTTTTATTTGTCTAACAGTTAGGCTATACATGTGACCTAAAAGTAACACCAAAGGGAGACCCAATATAGGTCACTTTTCTGGATTAAAGAACTAGTGTTGGATGAAAGCCCAATTAAATGTTTGATCCTTTGGAATTTACAAGAAAAAAAGTGGAAACGTTAAAAAAGGCGATCGACTGGGTCTAAAATTGGTCATCAAAACCAAATTCTTAAGACACAAATAAGACAAAGCCCTCGACCTGCGTTGACCTATATCCACTGATACCTTGATCACATATAGATTTGCAACAATCGCTGTTGATTTACATAATGAATTGGACACCATGTGAAATACATGTAGGTTTACGTATGTATTAATTCGCCAGGCATACAGTTTATATGCACCAAAGCCACCAATTAAGCGTGAATACTGCGCATGCATGAAAAACAATATAGGCCCTACAGTATAGGCTTTAAGCCTGCTTAATTAGGCCTACTGTAGCCTATTAATGTAGGCCTATATTACAACAAATTGAGTAAGAAATAATTCATGTGGTTTACCCATTGTAAGTCAAGGAAAACCAAAAAAGTTACAACGTAATGATTTCTATCCAGCTTATTGATTATAAGCCAATTCCACCCCCACATTCAAGTATAGGGTCAACTTGCACTTACTTACCTAGGCCTGGCTATAGTCTTGTTTGTCAAATGTCGACATATTTTACTCCTATTTCGTGTAATTTCCAATTACGAACATGTAGCACACTTCCAAATAGGGTCACAATACTGCAGTTTACCGATTAAATCAGTTTATGAACACAGAAAAATAACTAGTAGTCCTCATTTCACTTTTTCAGAACACGACGATGGTTATCAACTTCATTAACGATCAGCTGAAACTGAAAAGTGCTTTGTCTAAAGCGCCATATGGTATTAAAAATGTTTCTGACATTTGGCGGGAAAAAGAAAAAGTTTAAAATGCGTTTCGAATTTGCGGGTCATCCATAAGTCGCGAGATTTTGCTATTTTTCAACCCCCCTCTCCCCACCTGAGCCCCTACCCTTAAACTACGTCGCCGTCATATTTTTAACCACCCATCCTTATAAAAACATGCAAAAACCTAAACAAAAGCTAAAAATGCCTAACAAAAACTTAAAAAAAACCTAACAATGTCAAAAAGTAGGCCTATTAAATGGAAAGGCTTAATTATATTTCAAATTTCTGGAAAATATTCTTTTCCAAAATTGTAGAGCTGATCTGCCACTATTACTGTGACTATAGTAACTAAAACTAATTCAATGCACATGTATAATGCTTCCTCAATCAGCCAGTTTGGGCAAGAAATTAGGCCCTTTGAAACACTTAAATGCATGTACATATTAATTGAAGGCCAAATGGGAAAATTCGTTAAAATTAAGTTTAAACTTCAAAGGAGGCGACTGTCAAAACAAAGATCAGGGTACCAAACACTTTCAGATTCAATATCTAGGACTTTTTTGGATTATATTTTAAGGCTTTTTAAAAGGTGATTTTTTCAAATGTAAAATTTGATTTTTAATTCACATTTATGCCAAAACTAAGACAAAAGCTAGGAGTCGGATTAAAAGTCTCTAGACCCATTAGGGGCAATTGGAATAAAGTAGCTTGCATATGCCATACATGTAAAACCATAAAACTTTAAGAAAGGATTGACCAGGTGTAGAAGATTAAAGGCAATTAATATAAGGGCTGTGGCCAACGGATTAAATTAATACTTTACAGGAGAAGATATTTCTGCTTCCCTAAACGCCTGCAGTTGCATCCCTGGAAGAAAAACAGTTTTAGTTATAATTGAAAAGTATGTAGTCTTTTATTTTCTAGGGAACAACAATTAAACTGATGTCCCTAACAAGACCCTATAGCTAGTAGATGTATTTAATAAAGTGATACATTTCAATCCTCACCAAGCCTTAGGGACAATGCATGGTACGTGCTTTGTGTGAATATCTTTCTTAAATTGCGGACTGGACATGTGAAAAAAAGAAGCTAATGGGTGCACCCAAGGAAGCCTTTCCAAAGGTGCCGCCTTAACTTAACTGATATTTCCCACAGGCCTTCATCTTCAAATATCAACCAATAGGAACCTATATGCATGGGGGGAAGGAATTTAAATGTCCTAGTTTTATCCTCAAATATAGGTCCTTCAGTGATGGACCAGCTCACTCCTCAGAATAGATGCACTCACTCAAATGGTCAGTCGATCGCGATCACTACACTAAGCTACCATCTTCTGTTCCATCCATCAAATCTATATCTAAGCCTGCACCATGTACCACCCCGTGGTTCAACAATTTATGGATAATGCACCAGGAACAGCTCACCTGTCACTGACAGTACCGCCCTATGGGGTCTTCACCAAAGCGCCATATATCCAAACCTGGGCCAAAACTCTGATGGCACGATATTGCAGTGCAGACCCGTCCACATCCACTTGCACAGCAACACACATCCAGGGGATAGAATTACTGAGCGTGATCGAAGTCCTCCCTAAATATGGTGGAAACCGAGCAAGGTTTCAAACCTGAGCCGAAGATTTTATGTTCATTGCCGGAAAATACATGCTGATGGAGGATGCAGTGCTTGACTGCCCTGTATTACGTACTGAAGGGCCAAGCTTTGCAATTGTGGAGAGTCGAGTCCAAGCACATCAGTTTCTCGCTCCCCTACTTAATGATTAAAATGAAGGTATCATTTAGTAATTATATAACTAATGATTACTTTAATACTGGTCAAATTCAGAAGCTACGTCAAAGGCGAGGCCAATCCACTGCACAGTTCATAAGCATGATTATGTCATGCTTCGTGGACTTTTGGGTACAACCAACGGAAGAGTCAAAAGTGAGCATTCTATACAGTGTGTTGCATCAAGATTTGCATAAAAAATTTTTCCCAACAGAATTGTGTACCTACAAAGAATTCTGGGACCTTGCAATTCATCACGAAAATCATCTCCTGTCTTGTGGTCAATGGTTGAGGAAATCCCGCCGCCCCAGAGGACAACTCTGGTTTGCCACAAAGACGTCAGCAATTCTCCAGGGACCTGAATAGATTTTCTATCTTCCGAAGAAGCCAGCGATTGAGTAGTCCTATTAGAGAGTTTAAACCAAGATTTTGTGTTAGTTCATTCCCTTTTCTCTTTGGGGATATTTTGTCATCATCATTTATCTCTCAATCATTTTTATGTTACAATAATTGGCTTTTACTCCAAACTTTCTGTCAACAAATAAGTATAAAAACGAAAATAAAAGTGAATTTTGTTTTATTTCTTTGTTCATGATGCCTTTTTAAAAGACCTTTGCACATTTTGCTCTTAAAAGAGGTACAATTTTGGCTTACAATCAATCCATTACTTCACGACATTGTTATCTTTGATCCTTAGCGCAAGAATGTCAATTTTGGGACATGATGAAATCGCTTTTATTAAAACAGTCCTCAAGTACAACAATGTGAAATATGGGTTGACACCAAGACCTACTCCTCGCAAGTCGTAAAATTATATAGTAATAGTATCTAATCACTCACAAATTAATGGATTAGAGCGTCTTTTATAAACATCTCGCATACAGCACAGCTTGCTTAATTCATAAAACTTGATCCAACGGAGTAGACTTGTAGCTAGGCCCTTTTATCTTCAGCATCAATCCTTGACATACATGTAAACAGTACACAGTATTTACAAAATTAAATACGATAAATACTAATTGTATAGCGGAGCTTTTAGTTAATGGTAAATGAAGACATTAAAAAAAGTGTGTGGAACCCGTGGCTTTCATCGCAAGCCAACGCAATGCTAGTGTTAATGAACGAAACACCCATTCTGTAAACGACAATCAATTACAATGGTTGCGTGTGTGATCCCCGCATATGCCCATGGTAGGAGTGAACGTGATTCAATCAACTTTCCGCACTGGTCGGGAACAGTTTTTTTAATATGTAAACACAGAACTATGTCCATCGTTGTTTACATGGCATTGTCCCACATAAGAGGGTTGCCTCCTCGGTCTAAAACCACATTAAGTGTCCATTTGGTTTGCCAGATTATTGGAAGCATGGCCAATACAGTCGCACATTAAATGTCGAGCAGCATAAAGAGTTGCTCTAATCGACTAGCTCCTAAAACGTGATATAACCCAGGCGAGGATGATGAAAAAGCTGGTCCACGCTATCGTTACAGAGTAGCCGGCATAAACCGGTGTATACAGAAGTCCCCAGCCACGGTTCATAATACTGCGCATTCCCTCCACGGCGTATGTTTGAGGAAGCCCCAAACTAACGTACCGCATAATGTATGGCATCCCTTCCAGGGGCCATAAGATACCTAAAAACAACGCAAAAACATGAGGACGAGGTCGAAAACTATTTTTAGGTTCAAGATAGAATAAAAGTAATTTCGTTGTCGAGGTTATTAAGAGGGTTGCATACCAGAATAAGCCTTTTTTTTCTAAATTATTTTTTAATTTAATTTTCAAAACTGTTTGGAATGTATGAGGACCTAGCATAAATATTCTATTATTTGTTTAATTTTTTTGTAAATGTATATGTATATTGCATTTCATGGAAATATGTCCGTAAAGTTTATAATTGTAGAGGGTTTGGAATATCCATACCAAAATGAAATTAAAAAATAATTTAGAAAAAAAGGCTTATTCTGGTATGCAACTTTTTTAAATCACAAATGAAATATTTTATGCAAAAATGGGTTGCTTTATGAAAAAACGAGATTTTATATAAAAAAACCTCCAAAATTAAGGATATGTTTCGGTAAGCGGAGTTATTCAGTTTTTGCAAAAGCACGATAGTTTATTTTTAAGAATTTAAATTACTAAAGCATTTGATATCGAATGGAGAAATCAACATTTTAAATGATACTCACCATCTAACATAATGCTGATAAAGAATACAGCTAAGCTTAATACAATAGCTGTCGTTTGTTCCTCGCAAAATGATGAAATCACCATGCCTGTAATTCAGAGCACACAAAAAAGTATTTTTTAGATCAACTTTTCGTGAACGTTTCGTTAAAAATAATTGCTACTAATATTGACCAGAACAATCCTGATCAATTCCCAACTAATTGAAAAAGTGCCGCAAATTCTCAGAATAAATCTAAAATATATTTTACCTAAACTCATCCCGCACAGGCCCTGTAAGACTGCTAAAAACGTAGCCAATAAATACGACCCCTCACATACGAATCCAAATATAGCAAAGACTACGATGAGCATGAGTGCTATCTGCACAACCATCACAACTAGTTGAGCAACAAGCTGCGACAGGATCAATTCGATTGATGCAACTCCTTAAATTTGAAAATTGAATAATTATAATCTTAACGACCGCTAGCAATGTGTCAGAGTAATTTTTTGGCTTTAAATCTCCTACCTGTAACGAGCATTCTTTCCAAGCATCCCGATTGTCTTTCGATGATCAGCGACAAAGCTGTAAGCCCCATGGCCATAAAGAATGTAACACTGTAAATGAATTAATACATGCAAATGAGCTAAATTTCAAAGAATCCACTGCAAAAAGTAGCAAAGTTAAGTGAGAGATATCAGCACTTACCAAAGAATGAATGCCGGGAGAAGAAATTGGTTAAAAGACGAGGTAAAAGACCCGTAAACCTGCTGCGCTTCGTACTGCGATAAATCAAAAGAGGGATTAGCTAGGTTTTGCGAATTCGTGCTTAACACCTCGTTGTCAAACAGTTTTAAGGACAAATTAATATTGAGAAATTACCTTGAAAGGAACACTGCCGAGTAATGGATTTATGCCTAGTCTTTCCAGAACGTTCTTGGCAAATCTTTGGAATGAAAAGAGTAGCTCGCTGTTTATTACGAGAGCAACTTGTTGATCTAGAAAAGTATTTTAAATGTTTTTGGTTAGAACTTTCCAAAAGTTGCAAAATGCAAGTCTCAAAATAATCGTTTGTTATATCTAGCGGTTCGTTATACCGAGAGGCTTAATACATCAGAGGTATAGGGATTTTGGTCGAGACCCGCCATTATGATAAAAACAATGCTATCAGAGATTAAAGAATCGATTCATTCTAGAATGATTCCTAAAGACATACCAGCGATTCGCGATGCACCCGCACATAGCATAGCAGCGCATCAAAGAATGGAGCATCACATGTTTCTAGCATAACATGATTGTAGCATGAATCCAGGACACAAACGAGTTTATCTTTTATAGAATCATTCTTGATTTTAATGAGTTCTGAATGGTATCGAAAACAAGATGTTCGATTGCAATCATTGATTCCAGAATTATTACAGAATCATCCCAAATTCATTCATGAATAAAGCAATTCTTTAATCGGTGATAGCACTATAACACTATGTTTTTACCCTTATGTTCGTCATATCGCGAGCCGACAGCAGGTGTAAAATTATTTTAAATTATGAAAATACTATCAAAGTCGGTCAAACTAAATGTGGTGTGAGGTTAACGTGATCATGCAATGTCTACGTATCGAATGATAGCTCATTAAATATACTACTGTACTTACTGCTCCAGTCCATGGAAACGCTAACGGTGCCTTGTTCTAGCGTTTGATTGTCCGCTAGCCCCGCATGCGTGAACCTGCTCATAACAGCTTCCGTAAAATTATTATTGAAAAATATAACACCCCAAGTAACGCCATCTTGCGCAGCTTGGTAGGCGTCTTCATAAGTATCATAAGGAACCTACCAACAAACACATAAAAACACATTATTAGTCGCCTAGTCGGGATATAAGTATTTTACGATGCTTCGCAACATAGAAACGGATCACTCACCTGTATAATTGTCTCACTGTTAAGCTCTTTCAAGTAGTATTTTCCAAAATCTTGCAAATCGTGATTCACAACTCCCAAGGGTAAGCCGAAAAGTGGTTTTCCAACAGCAAGAGAAAAGATGACCATAATGGCCGCAGGTAGAAAGAACTCCAGTATAACAGATCTGAAAAAAATGATGCACACCAATTTAGAACTGTGCCTCTTTTCTATATCATGATGGTAATACGTGAAAATTAATGTCACTCACCCTGGATGCCTAATGAAAAACAGCATATTCTTATAGACGAGTGCCATGATCCTATGAAAGTGGGGCACCTCCATGCATCGCCGACTATATCCGCTCATTTCAATCGGAACTGGTACGTTGATATCCAAGTTGCTGACAGATTTGATCCGCCCATTGGGAGAAAAGCCTACTGGTACGCTCAGAGTGTTGCCGTAATTGTTGATACCGTTAGTACCATTCTTATTGGACATTTCCATCCATATTTCCGATTGTTCTGGTTTGCCGTTAGGCAACATTTTCAAATGTTCCTGGTTCCCTTTACTGTTGTATTCGGCCAACTGCTTTTCCTTGATATCGTTTTCGTTCTCGTTCTCGTCGGGATCGTCCGAAGAGTCCTTTCGAATCAGACACAGCTTCAAAAACACTTCTTCGAGCGTTGAGCAACCATGTTGGGCAATGAGACGCTCTGGGGGTGCTTGTGCAAGCAGGCAGCCATTAAGCATCAATCCAACCTAGGGGCAGAAGATTGCAAAAGCAAATTAGCGACACGATGATTACGCATCGAATAAGCTCGCAAGTTGTGCTTACATTATGAGCCATACGGGCTTCTTCGATATAATGTGTCGTTATGATTACGGTTGCATTTGTCGTGTTTACCAAAGTGTACAAGTGATCCCAGATGCTAGAATACAGGCGCAAACAAATTCAAAAATGAGAAGATTTCTTAACATTTAATTCAATTCAATTCGTTACCCTGCAGTCAGCAATTATCACGCCATGTGGCAGGGGGAAAAGTGCCAGAATTTTAAAGAAGGGACGAGTATACGGTCGTGGCTGCATTTTGGGGAACTTTCCAGGCATGTGCCAATATGGGCGATTACTGTAGGTTGTGGGAAACCACGAAAAACCACAACCAGGATAGCCGATCGGGGTCTTAACCCCTTTTTAAGCATTTAAGCATAACCACTTAACATAAAGCTATAAACTGATGCGCCCACTTTATTTAACTTAATGTGTGTACAACGCGGGGTTCGATATTCCCATAAAACCATGGGGAAATGTCATTAGCACCGAGGCAACACGTTGGAATTAATGTGTTATTGAAAACATTGAATATAACAGTCTATTGCAAATTCTATTCGAAATAAAAAACGAAATACTGCAGTTTAGCCCTCAGCATTCGATAAAACTTGGTCAATAGTGTCGCTCTATGGACCAACTAATAATAAAATGTCATGTCTGATCAAAGGTCAAAACAAAATTTTAAAGCACGGGCGGTAAGACGCAGAAACCAAAACGTTAAAATGAACTAATCCGAGCCAGCAATTGTGTCAGTCAATGTCCCAAATAAAAGGTTATCGTATTAAGAAAGGTTAAAAGCAATCATTCAACCAGCTCTTTAGCATAACTATGAAAAAATCGTGCATCTTAATTATGAACGGAAAATAAAAGCTAAGATATCAACAAGAACAATAACAAAACAATTACCTCTGTCTTAATACTGGATCTACTCCAACGGTGGGTTCGTCAAGTATCAACAGTTCAGGATCATGGAGCAATGCTATCGCAAATGAAACCCTCCGTTTCTGACCACCACTAGAATTAGATAAACGATGGGTCTAAGCATAATATTTAATGTAAGTCCATTTTCTAAAGATAACAAGGACATGACATGAATCATTTTCATAAAAATGCCCACGGAAATAAATATAAGAAGAGAAAATAATTCAAATCCTAACCTTAATTTGCTAATTGTTTTCTTGTGGTAGGTCATGTTCAGAAAATCGATTAGAAATTTCGATTTGTCTTTAATTTCTTGTTTGGTCATGCTTGTGATGCGTCCATAGAACTGCAACGTCTCGTCAACTGTAAGCTCGTCGTTCATTGCAAAATCCTGTTTAAAACAATATAACAAAGAATGAGTACAAATTCAAAGTCAACAATGACAACTTTCTGGAAACTTATTTCTGGAAAAACTGTTTACCTGAGGCATGTAGCCAATCTTTGGTTTTTTGCCATCTGTGGCATAAATATCGGGCGGTACGCCGAATACTGAGACGGTGCCAGAATTCACGGACAGTCTTCCCACGATGCATCTCAGCAGAGTCGTTTTGCCGCATCCGCTGGGTCCCAGCAAACCATATCTGCAAGCACGAATTAAAGCGATTAAAAAATGACGAATTGAAAAAAAGGCCGCAGATTTAAAATGCCGAGTTTACAAGAGCCTTTGCCGCGATAAAACGTAAATGCGAAAGTTGTTTTTAAAATAAAAGGTGCTGCATCATGTCAGACATTTCTCGTCCTTGCAAAAACCATTATTCATGATGGTTTCATTGTCTTGTCTAAAATCACATGCACAAGTATCTCTAAACTTGAAAAATAATTTTGATTAGTTACTTCCATCGCACATAGTCCAAAATGTGAATTAAAACGGTCTAATCACGATTTGTGAGTGTTAAAATTCTTGCTCTCGGACCAAAGCATCTCAACAAACCGGCTTCAACGCTAGTTTCGCATGCAACCACCAGGCTAAAGCCGTGTCTTACATTGTTCCTTGCGGTACGGTGAGGTTAAGTCCCTTGAGCACATGGTAGACCGAAGTCCGCACTCGGTAGCCCTTCGATACATCCTTCAGTATCACCGCATTTTTAGGAACGACGAACGGCTGTATATCCAGCAACGACTGCGCAAATTCGGTGATAGCCTCTGGCTCGGGCATCTTCAGTTCTGAAACGATGAAAGAAGAAATTGGTCACACAAATGTTGGCAAAGACGACATCCGCGGACAAGTAATATTATGTCTTACAGAAGCTCGCAATCACAGAGCGGTACAAGATAGCGAAAGTATATCTTCTGAACAGTGGTTGGGAAAAATCCACATGTGCACTAGGCAAAAGCACAAATATTGTGCGTATTTATCAAAGGGAAACAATAGCCGAGCTGCTTGCAAGTCCTTGTATGTAGTGATATAGGTTATCAGAGATGAACCTCGAGGAGCGCCAAGCTCAGTCTGGATAAACTTTGATAATAATGCAACAACCAGCAAGGACGCAGGTTTATATAATTCTCAGCTGAAAATATGAGCTTTTTTTGTTATCGCTTAATTAATTTGCAAATGCTAATGAGTGGAGCGCCTTGCGAACACGCATTTGCCCCTGGCCAACTCCTTCATTGCCAATGGTCTGCAGTACGTTGTTCAACTGCAAATCACCGGCTGGCACTAGCTAGTTAGAACACAATAAAATGTTGCAATTGAAATGCACATTTCAGACCTAGCTTCGCAATTATGGGGCGCAGCCACTGAGGTTGCTCAATTTTCTTCGGATGGCAGCAGCCGTAGACTATAAAATCTTAATCGGTTATTCACTCGTTTAAAAAAACACATCAAAAATTAAGTTATTCAGAAGGATTCGTTGCAACGTCTCGGCACCATCACTTTCGTATGTAAAAAGAGCTTTGCAGTCACAGAAGTTTAACGTTACATCATTCTTATACTACAACCTGTTGAGGTTCGGCAAATCCGCATGGAAACCACATTGACTTTTTTTTTACAATTAAAAACCTGGAATTTTTTTCCATGTGTTTTATGACAACTTTTGTATGCATAACCATACACTTAATTGCATACTTAATCAGACAGGTAATGTGGTATAACAATTTATGCTAAAGCACTTAAGCTGATTTCACACTTGTTAATGGGCATCTCATCATAAAATTTATTCGTGGATATAAATTTCTTGGTGCAGGTGTTCCACAAAAACTATTTTAAAACTGTATTTTTATAAGTCGTGATTAATTTTTTTTTTAAATCTAAAAAATTGAATCGCTTTGCTAAAGCAATACTGTGATTTTTTATGAAGTTTAATCTCAGATTTATCTCCCCAGACATAGTGAAGCTTTGCCTTACAGGTTCACTTTTTTACATCAGCTAATTAAATAAGGATAAACAAATAAACTTAGAAAGATCAAATTTATCGTATAATGATTACAAATTGTATAAATAGATATTCGATCATCAGAAACGCTTATCTACTTATTTACACTATGTGGATAAAAGTGAAGATAAAATCAGCTTTCACCGTTTGAAAATAGCCCAGATTATAGATACAATACATGGATGTTTTCCTGCATTTTTAGCAACATTAAGACAAACCTAAATATTTAAAAAAATTTATTATGTATTTTATTTTGGTGACAGAAAAACCACGCACACCCAATATAATTGGTTATTTATTGGTTTTGTGTGGTGCGGAGTTTTCAATGTGCGGAACTTTCCAAGAACCTTTCAGTTGTTTTGGATTAATACAAGCTCATTTTTAGCCAAATTCGGCTTAGTTCGAATAGTGTCGAATGCTGAGAGGAGCCAATTTCCAGTTTGGCCAACACAACACTATACCTACCCATCATTACAGATGAAATCAAAGCTAATAGATGAGGCGTCATTACAACTTAATCAATGGCGTCAAAGTAAATAATATCCAAAATTCGGTCAGCCCATGCACTCAAGCCTCCGTCAACTAAGCAAAAATTTATTTTAGGATGGCTAAGTTTCTCCACTCTGAGAATACCTAATGAATACAGTTATGAAATGGTTGTTCCCTTGCATTTGCCACCTTGAAAACCACGGTTAAAACTTGCACTATCTCCAACGCTGGGAATTTCCTGAATGAATATCACAATACGATCATTAGACGTGATAAAAATTGCTAGTTAAAAAGACATTCACAGCAAGGCCAAACCATTTCAAGACAGGATTACTCCAACATTTACGATATCAGTTCAATAGAATCGTGATACTTCAGCATCGAGATCAAGGCACTCGTTATCACTTTACTGTAGGACCTGTATCAAACCGGGCATAAAATAATTACACCTTGAAAAAGGCATATAAAACGAGGAAAGAAACATGGGTAATATTATGCAAATTGTATCTCGTTCTCCGCAACTCCATGAAAACCAAGTGCCACCCATGGGCTACAACTTGAAGAAAAAAATGCCTTTGAGAAATAAGGTAGCAACTGCAAGGCATGTAATTAAATATTACATCACACTTTTCTAGAAGAGTAATAATTTAAAAAAAAGGAAAAAAGAGTTCACAACATCCTTCACAAAAGTGACCGCCTGTACGACCTCAAACAAACGCCACAGGATAAAATAAGAAAAGCATAGCCATTAAAACAATCAAGGGTACTCCAAGTTAACATGTAAAAGGGTTATTGCTAAATGGACTTAATTGAAACAATGGACGATTTGTCCTGTCTTATAGATTCCTTTATTAATATCTAAAATCGTGCGTGTAAGAAAAAACAATACATGCATGATATAGCCTACTACATAGACATATTTCAGCTACGAATTAAATCCATTCCATGACCATTGCACAGCTGATATTCTGATAATTAAGAATTCTGTAAAAATCGCTACCCAGTATTAGCACTCAATATTGGGTATGAGCAAAACTCATTTTTCAATATTGGCACAATATTGCAATGTTAACATTTTGTTATAATTGCCAATATATAGATTAAAATAAATGGACGTACAGTATATTGGGATATAGATTTAGGCCTCTTATGTTAATTATCAATACGTAACTGAACCAACAACGGCAAATAAATTGGGCTAATATAGGCCCCTATTGAAAGCAAAATATAGAACACAATGTTGGCCCAGTATTGCCTATAGTACGCTTGGACCACTATCAGTCCAATATAGGTTTCATTGGCCAATTTAAACGATATTGCTCCAATATTCGACAAATCGAGGTCCAATATTGTGTGCTACTAAGGTGCACACGAGTGTTTTTCTTCTATGCAGACCAAAACTTGCATATAATTTTGTTTGTCATAATGAAAAAATAAATAAATAGCAATTGCAATTAGAAAATCGGCAAAACACTTGATTTTGTTACAAATCCAATATGAATTATAAGGACTTAAAATTGTTTCCCAGGGAAGGAAAGTAAATTTGAATAAGGAAAGCACACTTTATTTGGTGTCGTTGAATTTATCAAACAAATTTTAAAGAATAAAAAAAAGCATTATTATCAACTTCAACATAAATGCTGCTCGTTACACATACTGATTAGCTCTCTGTTTGACACATGTCCAATACAGCATATACTCTGCAGTCAAAGAGTAACTAAAGCAGTTAAACGAGCAACTGATATTTAATAAGAAAACATAAGAAACAAGATAGGTTTAAATGCAAAAAAGGCAACTGAGAGGATTGGGGATGGAGCTGATAGCAGACTAGAGTACAGGGATAGCATCTTGATTTTATATGGAAAAATTTCCCTGACTTCCCTGGCCTGTGACCACCCTGAATGGCGCTCCTATTGAAAAAATTGTGTACATAGTGGTGAGTGCAACACCCAGCCCCCAAATTGATCTGGCTTCGTATATACATGTATACCACTCAGAATACAGACATTGTAGAGGAGAAAAACTCTGGTGTATTATGTAACTAGCTTGTAATAAATATGGGTATAATTTCTTGAATTTTTATCTACAGTGTATAAAAAGCACAATTCTTCAAGCCTCTTCAAGGACAGAAACAGACGTTAATGTCTTCTATAAGTTCTCATGTTTAAACATTTTTTTATATATATCGTTTTTTTAAACTACGTGTATGCAAATGACGAAGTAATTCAAAACCGAAGATCTCTTCTTGTGTTCAAATCTAGATCCTTTTCATCAAACTTCAATGTCCAAACGTCGATTTCAAATCTCAATGTTATCTGTAACAGTAGCTTTTAGCATCTCAGCACCAAAGGCTAATGTAAAAACAAAGGTCAACTATGAAATTAAAATGGAGGAAACAAGTGGAAAATGGAGCGAATGTAAATGGGAACCGCATTTGTGATAAATAGCACAAGATCATACCGAGAGAAAACATTAATTCACAATAATGATGGATATCTTGATTAACGAGGGACTTTCATAGCATTTGGTAAAGATAAATGAATGGGACTACGAGTGTAAATGTAGCATTTTCAAAATACAATTAAGTATAGGCTGCTGCAATTTTGCTAATTTCAAAATGTGGCAATCGTTGCCAAGGAAAGTGTAAAAACACTATAAAAGCTAGTGAAAAAATTGATTATCAAATGGAAACGAAATAAAACATTGCCGACAACGAAGGCCGATCATTTTCACCTTCCATGGGTGCATTTCTCCGGGCTTTTGGATTTCTTTTGTTCTAATCCTAGCATTACACATGAAATTATCCAAAAAAAACGACATAATTGCATGGTCGTTTTCACAAGGCTAAACTGCAGAGCACATAGGTTTAATACCTATATTCAGTCGTATATGTCCCTCAGCATTTCCACATAATTTGAAGAAAAAAATGATAGATGAGTGTGAAAAAAACGCCCTAAAGCCAGGTAAGGTCCGCTATGGCCAAAAACACATACAGGTCCTCATATATCCAACTGAATTAAATCAATATTTATATTGCCCTCAAATTCAAGGGCAGAGGGTTGAAAACGTCCAAAAGTACTATTGTTGTTTTTTTGTTCCAAGAACAATAATGTAGTTATATTTTTTGTTTGAGCTATATAGAGCCTCCATTATTTTACACCACGGAGTTATTTTGTGTAGAATTTTTTTAAAATAATCGCTGTCGAAAAGCCCTTCACAAGGTTGGAAATTTTCCAGCGTTTTCTACAATTAAAAAAAAAATTAACTCCAACAAGAACCGGCCAGGACAAAAAAAAAAGTTAAACTTGGCTAAACTGGACAATGTCAGTTTCTTTGGCGTTCCTAAAAGTTTTTCAAAGTGGCAATTAAAAATGTAAATGTATATACTTTTAACACGCTACACGATGTCCTTGGTAATGTAAAGCGGTCTCTCCCAGGTTGCAATTCGAAAAAAAAAATCTTGTTTATATGACGTCATTTGCATCTCTTCAAATGACCAGTTGAAACCAACGTCACTAAATGATGATCAGGTCGATGCTTTCTGAAAGGTCGATCAATCTTAAATAGATTTACACGTAGGCTTATACATCAGGTCTGTTAAGGAATTCTATCTTAATTGACTATACATTTAGATAAATTCATGGTCATGGAGGTGCAGACATATGTCTGTAAAGTTTATAATTGAAGAGGGTCTGGTAAACTTTACGGACATATCTCCATGAAATGGAATAAGCCTATACATAAACAAAAAAATTAAACAAATAATAGAACATTCAAGTTAGGTCCTCGTACATTCCATTTGTTCCTATCAGTTTCCAAAATTAACTAAAAAATAATTTTAAAAAAAAGGCTTATTCTGATGCAACCCTCTTAACACAATATTGAATTAATTCATGAATGGACTTACGTCATAATGTAAGAACTAAAGTCAATCTTTGTATTAGTTCTGTAACATGAGCTTAATTAGCAATAAGGACGTTTTTATTGAAATTTGACGTCAAGAGCGAGTTGCATTGACATCACGTTTCCATTTATCTCTTAAAGATAATGGCGATTTTTAAATCAATTCTAACAGCATCATCTGACCCCGTTTGCTTCTTGGACTATTGAAATTCATTTGTGTGGAAGTGCAAAAGACTCCAAAAGTTTTTTTTAAAGCATATAAGAGTGATACTTGTATCTACGCTCGTGTATTTGAACTAAAACTATAGCCTATTTATAATCATAAACTTGCTGAAATTGTTTTTCAACAAGGATGCACATGTAGATGTACTTCATTTATCCAGGATAAAGCATACAAAATGCAAAATGTAAATCAAACTAGAAAGGGAGAGGTCGAAAAAGAAAGTAGTCACTGGTCCGGGATTCTTTCATGGTCTGAGTCCCCAAGTTGATCATCAGAGGGTATTTGCCAATAAAGATTAGGTGCATTTTATGAGAAATATGTCAAATGCTAAAGTTCTAAACTATTCAGGTTTAAGATAATGGTACGAAAACATTTTGTGAATTTTTTCAAAATAGTAACTTTTTGAAATATTAATGAAGAAAAAATCTTCATTGCCTGACACTCCTTTCTCCAACAAGTTTTCAATTTTTATTTGCCACTACGTGGCGCTACCTACTCGCGCATGCGCTGTTTTGTAACGCGGACCTTGTCCATTATTTTTTTTAAATTTAATTTTGGAAACTGATAAAAACAAATAATGAAATGTACGAGGACCTAGCATAAATATTCTATTATTTGTATATTTTTTTGTTTATGTATATGTACACTCCATTGGAAATAATGTATGTCCATAAAGTTTACCAGACCTTCCATGAAATGGTATATACATGTACATAAACAAAAAATAGAATTATGTATTTATGCTAGGTCCACGTACATTTCATTTGTTCCTAAAAGTTTCCAAAATTAAATTAAAAAATAATTAAAAAAAAGCTTATTCTGGTATGCACCTCTCTTAACTTAATCGGGGGTAATCTGGTCACAGATCGGCCGTCTGATTCAGAATTGTAATTATCTATTGTAAACAATGTATTGTTGTTAGCCGCTCTACAAACTTCAAAAATAAAAACCACTGATAACACTGGATAACAATGCTACACAATCTTTGAAAAACAATTTCATACCTGAAAGTTATCTACAGCACACCAATTTAGCAATGTTGGGAATGTTGAGGCGTTATAATTGCAGCAATGAGCACCTTATCTTATATGACACAATTGACGCCATTTCCCTGTAGTTGCTGAACCTTGCCTTTGCAAATTATTTATTAAACATAGTAAATTTGACAGAATTCAATGATCTAAACTTTAGAATATCTTTTGTTCAATTGTTTATGTAAAAGAAGCCATTGTGCCCGCATTTAAGATTTTAAATTATTGTTTGCGTCTTTTAAAGGAACATTTTGAAATGAAGGGTGAAGCTGACCTTTACAGTACAATTTTTCAAAAACAAATTTGTTAGAAAAAAGGCGTTGAACTTATCTATACATGCATATCACTACAAAAAGGAGCTACTAAAACAAGAGGCCGAATAAAATTAACAAATAAATTTAATCAAACTAACATTTCAATTGAATTTCGTCTATTATTTAAAAGGGCTCTCAAGGTTTAATCCATTTCCTGGTGTTTCATTAGTCATTAAACTAAAGAATTTGCATGAAATTACTTTAAATTTACATGTACAAAATATCCCCCAAAATAAAATCTTCAGTTTCCCTGTTTTATCAAATTTTTCCTAAGCATCCCGACGACTGAAAATTAAAAAATGACCACATGACCAACAACTTCTTATCTTCCCCTATGCTCACATATCAGTCATACTGACCACCTTGAATTCAACCTGGGATAATAGAAACCATTTCACCTGGCTATATCTGAATTAAAAATTATAATTTATTTAAAATTAGTTTCTTATTTATTAAAGCCATTAAAATGTTTTACGAGTAGACAAAAAAGTGTAAAAAAATAGATGCTATAATTTTTTTTTATCTCAAATGGCAGTAAAAGCTGCACAATTTACAATATGCAGCTCAAACAAACTACTATTTTTTTTTTTGTCATATCTGAATTAAAAATCTTAATGTAAAATTATTTTAAAATAATGCAGTACTGGGGTTTTGAGTTAACTAATAAGCGTCAATAAATGAGCAAGGGAATGGAATGCTTTCATTAATTTCCCTGACATTTAAAAATAAATCACTTTCACTGATTATTCCAAGCCTGCATGAGAGAAGCCTGATGAATATACAAAATATAATATGGAACGAAATTATTTTAAAATAACTAGTTACTTCCTGCATTTTTCTTATTGTTTTAGCTGAATTGCTTCTTAGGATTACTAACTAAAAGCAACAAATTTGATCTTGTTCTAATATTTTTTATGCAATATGCAATACATCCATCAATATTCTGAGCCTTTGGCACAACAGCCTAACAGTAACATTTAATTAGCTAGAATCATTCCTGATTTTAGACATCTGCCATATACCGAGGAATTATACAAAGCAACAGAAATGCCAAATGTGTGTTTATTTCATCTTGTTGGTTACATGTTCTATGGGCGTTGAATTTTGACAACCCTTTAGGGCTTGCTGGTTAACCCTATTATTTGGAATGTCGTAGGAAATTAGGAGAATAATTACATTTTATACAGTAATTTTTAGATGCCGTTTTTCACGTACTGGCTTCAACTTAGCAGGGTATAATTGAAAATGACACTAAAAAACGTACTGTCCTTCAGAAAGCTGGTTAATTTTTTATGTATTATTTTTTGTGCCTATAAACGTATACATGACCTCGCTATTGCACACCTTTTAATGCAAATATAATTTCCCCTTGTCTGAATCTTTACGTCAATAATCTGCACTGTATGAACTATACTGTCGAGCGAAAAGACACCTTCAAATTAGGGGCCGTCCATAAGGGACGTCACGCACTTGACATTACACTGTGTAAGGTAATATAAATAATGCCAAGTGCAAGTTATAAGAATTGTTCTAACGATTTTTTTAAAAAATTTAGCAATTTTAGTTTCTGCAGAAATGCAACATTATTGATTCCGCAGAAATTTATCATAATTGATTTTATACAGAAAAAGTCATCATAATTCTGCAGACCATCAGCCGGGTGAATCCTGAGAGATTTTTTTTTTGTATGGGTATGTACTTGTTGCCATGTCTTTTTGTGAGACAGTGTCTGGGAATGCAATATTCTGACAAGAAATGACAGCGTCACCAAAGGGTGTTGCTATCGAATAGTATCAGCGTTTGATCAATGCAAGTAATTATTAGTGTGCTAAATTACACTGCTTGAAATACATATATGAGTTTCATGTAATGTTTAAACTCTAGACCGACCTCTCATCGTTATCAATCCAATGCAGAGCAATTAATTGCAGGATCAATTTTTTTAAAAGTTATATGATTAAAAATCATTATGCCTCCACTGGCATTGGGCATTAGGCCAATTTTTATTGCGAATTTTTTGCATGGTGTTCAATAAATTAGCCCATTGCTATTACGCACGTGAAGTCACATATATCAAAGTGTATAATCACATACTGTATATCCTTTTTATCTTTAGAACGACACTTACTAGGATTTAGCAAAGTGACCTTTAGCACGCCAGAATGGACAATGTCCGCGTTATGTGCAGCGCCCCCTTGTGTAGTAAGTTGCAATTTTTGTAGGGGATAGAAACGCAATTTTAATTAACACAGATCCACATTAGAAATAAACATTTAAATAATAATATCTAGCGATCTAATTATGATACCAAAATAAAACTTTAGGATGTTTAAGATAATTAATTGTACGAAATAATTTTGTGATTTTTTTCAAAATTTTAAAACAGTAAGTTTTTGAAATATTAATGAAGAAACCATCATCATTGCCTGATACAACAGCCACCTCTCCCCTACAAGTTTTCAATTTGTATTTGCCACTACGTGGCGCTACCTACTCGCGCATGCGCTGTTTTGTAATACGCGGACCTTGTCCATTGATTACCCAGTATAAGAAATCATTTTGGAAATCATACGAGGTATACACTATACAGCATACATGCAAGTTTCATATAAAATTCATGGGTGGCCCTTATGAAATAAAATAATTGCAGGTACATTATGTAGTTGCATGGCTCCATCCATATCAAATTTGGTAAAAAAAATAATATTCATTAGAATAGGCATTTTATAAGAGATTATTCAAAAAAAAAGTTTCAAGTAAAAACTAATTCACTTTTTAGCAATTATGTCTTAAGAAACTTTATTGACAAGAGTTGAAGACACTTCATTGTGCACTTCAGTCTCGAAATGATCCTAAAAATAAACCATTGATATAATGTCATCCCTATAATAATTAATGCATCC
The DNA here is from genome assembly GCA_034698905.1 of Xestoiulus laeticollis. Taxonomy (NCBI): domain Eukaryota; kingdom Metazoa; phylum Arthropoda; class Diplopoda; order Julida; family Julidae; genus Xestoiulus; species Xestoiulus laeticollis. The sequence continues at coordinate 1,656 of JAQGCC010001729.1, read as the reverse complement.
ATCTATTTGAAGTACGTACCTATTACAGGTACACTGTATGGTCATTAAAATTACACAGCAATTTAGCCTTTCACAAATTCAAACTAAGATTTCATGCATGATGACGTGACCACACCTACTAGGCTGGCAACTTTAATTAGCTTGAGCTGGGTTGTCATATTAACCCCTAGGTATAGTATGGCATTACACTGACATCAAGCCACTTATTGAAAGGTACCTATTATTATGCAGATGTACAAATTGAGTTATGCAATTCAGGAAGACGGCAAATTACACAAAAAATATACAACTGGGCAATCATGATTCTGTACAAAAAAAACCCAGTATAATCTGTAATGGAAGGTTTCAGAAGAAAAACGTGTCGTATTACGGGGCTAAATTTCCATCAGTGGTTTTTTTACCAGACAAATGGACTTAGAAGGTCAGCTCCATGACGTCATTGATAACTATCACAAGCGGAGCACGTGGCTGCTATGTTAAGGCAGTACAACCTTAACCATCACCTAGCCATTACGCAAGTTGGCCAAATATAGAGGGAAAAAATATTAAAATGGGCATGGAAATTGTCTAAAATTGTGCATGGTTCCATCCGGATCAATCTGAATGAGATGCACCTGAAGCGGTAAAGAAGTTTGATACCTGTCTTATTGTAATGCCGATGCAATATGCAAAAAAGCAAATACAAATACAAATGTATACGAGTGTAACATGATAATTGAAAACTATCTAGGTGCAGGCATATTACCATAATATCATCTACATACTATCTTTCAGAAAACATGCATACATTTTGCATGTTTTGTGAAACAGGTGTTGCTGATAGTATCAAGCCTATAAGAATGCTACTATGTCCTATAGGAGGGACATACACAGTATGTATAGTACAAAGTTGTAATGGCTTCTGCAGAATGTGAAGACTAGCATCAATGGATTGGATGTTCATCAATGATAACATCAATGGATTGGATGCTCATCAATGATAGCATCAATGGATTGGATGCTCAACAATGATAGCATCAATGGATTGGATGCTCATCAATGATAACATCAATGGAATGGATGCTCATCAATGATATAGCATCAATGGATTGGATGCTCATCAATGATATAGCCATTGATGCTATGCATCAATGGATTAGATGCTCATCAATAATAGCATCAATGAATTGGATGCTCAACAATGGTAGCATCAATGGATTGGATGCTAATCAATGATATAGCATCAGGAGATTGGAATGTCTCAGAAGTGACACGGGCAATATACTGTAGTGTCACTACCTGCTACTATGACATTCCATCCTTTTAAGATAGTTGAGCCACCTACAGTACTTTCCGGCAACCAATGTATCAATAGTGGCCTAACTACACATGTATGTCCCACCTACTTCTAGATTAGGTACAGTACTTTAAAAATAATAAGTGGCTTGAATCTTTTAATCGTAATGGAATTTTTATGTCTTAGGAGGCTGGAATATGTCAGTAATGAATACATACAGTATGTCATCCTGGAAGGCATTACTGGATTTAGTCTAATGTACACATGCACATGTGGAACTGTAATCCTGTCTTATCTTTTCTGTTATGCTGTATTCACATCACACGGACCACGGACCAAAAACATGTTCGCGACAATTGCCCTCTGGCAGTGCAACGTCA
>JAQGCC010001728.1:0-21782 GCA_034698905.1 Xestoiulus laeticollis | reverse complement strand
AATTTTAATTACACAAGTCGCTGACTTGGTTGAGAGCTTTCCCCATAGGAAACGGGGTGTTTAGTTCCCCCTTAAATTAAACAAAATTAAACAACGTAAACATTAAATTATTTTTCTGTTTTAAAAACACAATTTATAAGAAAGAAATATAGTGTATAAGAAAAAATAAACTAATAGAAATTTTTGTATGAATTGTTCGAAAATTGTAATCCCCGCATTTCTTATTAGAAATATAAAGTAAAAAAACTTTAAAAATTTAATATTGTAATCTAATACCAACCAATGTTGATTGCTGAGACCTTTGATCTCTCTCAAACGTTTTGTTCAGAACTATTAATAATTTTATACTCTGAGAAACAGTTGAAATCTCCAAATGCAATTTGAGTTATATCTATCAATATTTTAAAACTCATTCTTCATTAGAATAAACCCATTATATGTCAACATATCAGAATATTAATAACAAAAATTTTGTAAAAATGGTTTCGTTATCGATGAACTCTGAAATAACTTAAAAATGAAAAATTTTAAGATAGTCATTGAAAACTGTTCTAGAAAATCCCCACACCTAACCCGAATTGATCAGCTATCTCCAAATATTTTGGTGTGCGGAATTTTCCATGTGCGCAACTTTCCAGTCGCCTCAAAAAACAATGTATTAGCTAGCGCATGGAATTTTGGTTTTCTCGACATTACCTAGCTGACTGCATATCAGCCGCCATTTTGGCGTTCGCAAATCTTGCTACTACTCCATAAAGCTTTCGAGAATGCAATTTAAATTAGTTTGGAAATATCTGCGCCGGTCATGATACTAAATCCAATTTTGAGCTTTGAGAACATCCTATTGCTAGGAGAAGGAAAACCACATAATATTCTGATAAATAGAACCAGCCAAACGCCTGCCACGCCCTCACGTTTTCCAGCAAAGAGCTACGGCGCTAATCCAAAGCGCTTTAGCTCTTCGACGTTTTCCCACCCATTTTTGTTTCCAAGTTCGCCAGTGGATTTCGCGGTGCAAAACACGTGGTTTCAAAACCAAACCAAGACCGTGGCGCTCTCTCTCGCTTTTCCATCCAAAATACAAATATTATTGATTTTTATACTTGTACCTTTATCACTGCGCGCCAATCTGCCAGTGTTCTCCACCAGACGTTGAGGGAGCGAAAAAAAATCAAACGAAATGAAACAAATGGCAAAAATCGAGATTACACGCAGTGTAGCTAGAAGACCCCCCATTTCAGCCTCTCGACACACCTCCAAATCCCCCAAACCTTTCATTCCTTCTTTGTTCTGAACGTGGAAATATTGATTAAGTCGCGAAGAACTATTATCAGCTGCTAATGGCGTCGTCAAAAGCAACCAACGTGACAGCACGCAAACCTGACTATGGGCTCTCGTGTTGCACTTGGCAAATTGAAAGACGTAGCTAGGCGGAAAATGCCTTTAGGCCCAAAGAATTGAGGTGTACCCTAAAGTGTATCCGTCAACGTGCCTCTTGAGGCAAAGTACTCTCAAATCACCGCTGGTGCGACATTAATGCATCAACTTTGTTGGAAAGGGAATGTCGGATCAGCTGCGATGTGTCATTAGCCACACGTGCAAGAAGAAAATGGGTACTCGTGTTATTGAAACGAAAAGTTTTCAAAGATGTTTAAGGGGGAACGAAACACTCCCTTTCTTAGGGGTAAATTTTTTGACCAAGGCAGCGCATTTTCTAAATAAAATTCTGGGAAAAAAAAAATTGCTTGAAATACTGCGTTCATAGATCTTGGGCAGAACTTCCAGGTTTTTTTTATGAAAACGTCTGGTTATTTTTAAAATTAATAAATATTTTTTTTTAAATTTCGCGGGTGTTTTGCATGGTCTTGCTGCCACCTGGTGTAAGCTACGTGCAATTTATTGTCGCGTTTCCGAAAAAGTATTGATTACTTGCGTAATATTAAAGAGACTGCTGTGAAATGTATCTGTGTTATAGCTAGATAAATAATTCATGCTTTAAAATTAAAACACACACCTTAACTGGTATACGTGTAATTAATTTGCTGATCTTGTAATAAAATTCAAATACCGAAAAACGCCTGTAGCTGACACCAGGTGGCATCATAGACTTAGCTATGTGAGATGCACGTGAAGTTTAAAATTTATTCTTATTTATTAATTTCAAAAATAACCAGACGTTTTCATAAATTTCAAATTTCATACATTTTGTTTTTTTCCAGAATTTTATTTAGAAAATGCGCTGTCTTGGTGAAGAAATTTACCCATAGAAATTAAAGGGGGTGTTAGTATCCTCTGTATCCTACATTCAGCAGACAAATGTCATATGGTCGTACCCATGCATTTTCAGGAGAATGCTCATACCGACTTTGACTGAGTTGGACTTCATTGTTAAATTGAACATTTGATGAACTATTCCAAGATGATTATAGTGCCGGTACACAATGGAAATGTTCACATAATACAGCACTCATTCCAATGACATATTAAAGGTTGCAATGAAATTGTGGGAATTTTCACACAATGTAATAAATTTGATAGCCTCGTATGAAATTAAGCAAATGAACTGATTGTACAAACTAACCTCATTCAGGTGAAATACATTTAAGTGTAAAATGTTTACTTCTCCATGTATATTGCTTCCAAAATGTATCAAAATTTTCATATAAAGTAGTAAATTTGGTAGCCACATATGAAACTAAGCGAACGAACTGATATATTGTACAAACAAACCTCATCCAGCTAGGTAAAATGCTTGTAAGGGTAAAACGTTTGCCTCTTTATAAAATCTAAGACAAATAATAGTACTTCATACAATTTTATGAAAATGTTCACACAATACAGTAGTAAATTCTTAGTAAATTTGGTAGCCCCAGTCTGCATTTTCGAACATTAAAACCGAACAGGGTGGTGTGAAGTCATATATGACATTCAAGAATTACAACATGAAAGAACATTTGATCCTCAATCAATTAATGCATCCTGTAATTTCTCGAACAAAACGTATTGCAAAATGTTAGCTTTTAGGTTGGTTTTTTGTATGAACACGGTGAATTAATCCTTATTTTGGTGACATACATGTATAAGAACCCATTTTTGTTCAACATACATGTGTTTATTATAGTATCTTCAACTGCGCTAGAAGCTGTAAATTGGCTTTTTGTAATGAAAATGGAGCGACTTTAGCAAATGTCGATTTAAATCCCTAGACAAATTGCATTTTGCTTCTCTATTGGCTTTTACAATGGAGTAATCCGTATGAAAATGGCCTTTTTTTGACATCTGCCGTTCTTTTATCAGCCACAAAACCAACTTGAAATGTAATAATGCCTGGCCTTTTGTCCCATTACCATTACAGACGTATAACATAAAAATGCTATTTTCTTTTTCTCAGGTCATCCTATGTTTTGTATAAAAATACTGTTTTTCTGTTTTGTTTTCGTAGATCGATTTCTTTCAACTGGTGCGACAATATTTTTCATTCGATTTCCCTTAAGCGCTCAATTAAATTGCTGGCTCAAATTTCTTTTTTATATGAAATTGCATTTTATTGGTTTCTGTTTTCTCGACGTTAGGTCTGAATAAAAGACCAGAAGAAACTGGGTCTTTTGGATATTCAATGCTTATATTTTAACCATATGCTTGCTTGATATTCTACCAAGCTTGACACTAAAATGAAGATGACCAACTCTGGCCCCTCAAATCTTTCACGTGACTAACCAATAGAACAGCCTGTATGATTATTGGCAGGACAGAAATCTAGGATCTTCATTCCATAGTTGCCACGTGCTTACAGAAAAAAAAATTTTTGAAATGAGATTTGGAGACTGACGCCAGTTTCTCTTATCCTCTGTTATGCTTCAATATGATTATGTGAAAGTGACCAGTCGTCCGAATATTTTATCTTTCGAAAAAAAAAATATGAAATGTTCACCATGAAAAAAATAGACTGCTATATAAATAAGCTAAAGATGACTTTGGTAGTGGGGATGGTTGGATTAACAAAGATTGTGTGTGCTATTCTTCGCTATATAGCGATTACATTCATTAAGTGTGTTACATTAGCAATATTTTTATGCAAAATAATTTTTTTAAATTTAGCTTAATGTATGAAAACTAAAGAAATTATCTATTAGTGCCATTGTTCAGTGCTATGAATTTGATGTACATGCACAAGGTTTTTGGGCTTTAAGAGCATTATCTACTTTTTATGTGAAAGCCTCACTTTTATAGGAAAAGACGATAGATGTAATCAAGTTGAACTCGATGAACTCTAGTTTAATTGCTCTTTGCTGTAGTGTAGAGTCGTTTAAAAATCATATCATTCTTCTTTATGGAAATGAGACATAACAATGATGCGTTTGTATATGATGCGGATGTTTTTTGATGCATTTAAGCTTTTCTTCAAGATTAAATTGCTATACTGAACTTGTGCTTTTGGGTACACTCTATAATGTTTTAGAGGCACTTTGAAAACCTAGATGTATGTTGAACTGGTGAAAAAACAATAGCATTATAAACCTGGTCATTACTCTCGACTTCTATCTAGTCTTAAACAAAGTAAAAATTTGACAAATTTATTACATTGACTGTGCATAATGCGCGCCGATGGGTTAAAATACGTGACCACGCCAAATTTGAAATGGATAAAAAACAGTTTCTTGCAAGTTTCAAACAAATGTTGCAACAAAGAAACTGTAATGTATCCTTGTAATCTATCTGCTGCTGGCATTTAAATGAAGTGCCATTAAGTTTATAATATGACCACTGAACGCGTCATGTAAATGAAGCGCCGCGCCGTTAATTATGGCTGGGTGCATTCAGCTTCTAAATTTCAGCCACGCCACAACTTAGTCTCACATAATTTGGATAGCTTTTTATCCGATTAAATCACGTAACTCACGCATGTACATTTACAATAGAATTTTAAGAATTTGTTGACTTTTTACTTCTTCTACGGCAAGATAGAATTCGTGACAGTATATATAAAGTACAATATAACTGGTTCAGGTTTCATTTAATCTTGACAACATTGGCAGCAGGTTTTCTTGTCAATACGCATGCGTGGGGACGACGTTAACGGGTTTGTAGTTGAGGGCAGACGACGAATTCATTAGAGGGATTGCGCGCCTCCCTTATTGCTCCCTTAATGTTAACCACATTGACAGCACTGTATGTTTTTCCAATGCGTTCTCGTTAAGGTAAATCAGTTGACGGGGCATTAAGGGAGGCGTGCTCAATCCCTCTATTAATTTAACATGTATGATGCCTCAACGTGTTTGAGTAGCATAACGACTTTTACTGCGCATAACTTATTGATGCGCATGCGTAATAGTATGTATATCGTTCTCGTTAAGATTAAAGGAAACCTAATCAATCCCTCTATTAACAGTCTGTCGACTGAGTGAGTGATTCCTGCCTATATACATGTATAACTATCCCACACGTGCTTATAGCGCTGTATGTGTACTTGTTTGCACATATACTGTACATGTAGGTAAAGTACGTATGTGACATTCAAAGTACGTTTTATTTTAAGATTTCAGTTAGATGTATCTGTCTATTCGATTAATCGAAGTTTTACTATTTTACTACTTAAAATGAACAAAACAAATTTATGCCATTTTTTATGTATGCATTTATTGGGGTTAGTGCCATAAATACATGTAACTTGGTATAATCGACCGATTTTGGCTAAATGACACCCTGTAATTTGGCTCTCCATCCGCATGGATAGTCACGTCACAAATGACAACGTGTCAGATTTCCACTTAACAATTTGGTCTTCATTTTCTTCTCCTGCTCCTCAATTCGAGACGCGACACGTAATTGACATTACTGTCTTGAAGTAATTTCACCTTCCACAAATAACGTGAACCGCTTTGAGTAGCCATGGATTATTTTTCTCATTCAGCCTTTTTGTCTTCTCTCTGATATCTCTAGAAGTCGTCTTATAAAAAGTTCCAAACTAACAATATCGATTGAGCATGGAACCAATGTCTGTCTTACTTGAAAGAGGTCATATTCCCTGAAAAAAGCATTCAATATGAAACTAATATAACCGAAAAATGCACCGATTTATTGGAAAATACAGGCATTTCTGACAGCGATCAAATAAGTAAAAATGCCGTGTGAGCATATTAGATTCTATACTTTTATTTTCGTTTTATATAGATCTAAAAATTTCGTTGAATGTAGTCACAGCATTCTCTTCATTTGTTTTCCTTCAAGTATTTCATAAAAAAAATACTGTTTAAATAACGAATTTTAAATTGCTTCCGCTACGTAATGTACAATATAATTTACTTGTACATTTTCCACTGACATCAGTTTTCAATATACCATTTGTTTCGAATTTAATTAAACTTGATTTTGTTTCTCCAAATTTAATTTGTTTTGCGAAATTCATATACATGTATTTTTCTTTATCACGGTTCGATATATAGGAATACTATTCAGTTATTCGTACAATTTTTGTCTACTATTGTGCTCTAAATAAATTGGTTTGGGGTTATATTTTAGTTTAATTAAACAACAACTTGCTGTTTTACTGAGTGGAATAAAAAAATTATTTTATTTTTATATCGATTTTTTTTGCTGCTGAATTTCTTTGCTTTTTCCTTATTGTGGGGCATCAGATAACGCATCGAAATAGCAGGAATTGTTAATTTTGTGATAAAAGCACATAATATGTTGAAGAAGCTATTTAGATATTGGGGCACGTGCATGATGCAAATTTCTCGAGATTTATGCAGTTTCATCGATGATGTGAATTTTTAAAAAAAAAAATTGGTCCCCATTTAAAACTCAACATCCAATTTGTGGGGCTGATAAGCAAATAATTGTACATTTTTTGAAAAATATCTCAATATCTAAATATCTAAACCAGTTTTATACTTATTCAACATGCTCAGTTCCAAAAATCATGATTTGATCACAAAATGCACAATTATTTACTTATCTGCCACACTATATAAGTTATGCATGCAAAAAGTTAAAATTTTAAAGTATGGATTTAAATCATGCATGCACTCTTATGTATTTTACATAATTGTTCACAATGTACAAAACGTAAGGGCTTTGCACGAATAAATACAGTATACAAACCGAATTCCGGCGTGATTTAATAGTACAAATGTAATGCATAAAAAGCTTCTCGCTAGCTACTACATGTATAAGGGTAAAAATAACGTAGAGCATGGAACATGGCATTGGCCTTGAAATGCAGCGTTTCGATTGGTTTCCCAATGGCGGGAATTTCCGATTGCCCAATTGAAACGCTGCATTTCAAGGCCATGCCATTCTCCATGCTATTCCATGCTCTACGTTTTTTTTACCCTAAGTAGTGAAGCATTGACCCGAAAGGACACTTTCCCTGAGGTCCTTCCACTTGACACTGAATTGATGCCCTCGAATAAACAGACAGCACTAGCACCTTGATTGGTGTCCATCTGCTTGTTTCACTGCACTTTTAAAATATAACCAGTCCACCCCCGCACATAAATACATGTAGGTTGAAAGGATGATAAAAATGTTCTGGATTTGAAATTGGATACCAGCAATCCTTCTGATCGACTCTTGTAAAGGGATATTTTTCTCTAGTCAATTATCTTCCTTTTGATAAATGAAAATAATGGTTGTCTTAGGTTGGACCCTAGTAATCATAGTTAATGATGGTGGGTAATTATATCCGATGTTCTATCTTCTTCTACGTGTATGTTGATCCATTTCTTTCGTAGTTTTGGTCGTAATTCACGCTCTACAAGTGGCATCAACTTCCACTTGGAAGATTTCTTAGCTTGCCTCTTTCAGATGTGCCCCAGAAGATTGCGTCACCAGCACGTAATAATGTCACTGTTATGGCCATTACTTTTTCTTGCACTTAATGTCCCGTGTATATCCTTTTCAGACTGTCGGTTACATTTTTTGAAGCAGGTCTGTTGCGAATTGTTGATAACTCAAGGCAGGGACATCAATTTCAACAGATGTTTATAGTACATGTTCGCTTTTATGAACCTACTCTATTTATATGAACTGGTTGATACTGCAATATGCAACTTGACAAAAAAAAAACACATTAAAATGTACATAAATTCAAGATGCAGATTGCGACATTTGTTATTTTATAGTAGAGCAACTGATGATGCAGCTACCCTCATAAATTTAGACGAAAAAATGCATTTTTGATAAGACCTCTTCCGACAAAAGATCAACGCAAGGTTGTGCAACATGTCCTTCATACTGATACCGGTATTGCTCTTTGAAATTTCAATAGCGAATAAACTTTTGAAATTTTAGGTTTTCGTATGCATGATATACTCCATATCACATTTCAATTTGCTTGGATTTCCTTAGTCAAGAAATTCGTAAAAATCATCAATGATCTGTCACCAAAGGCACCATTGGAATCCTTGATAAAAATTGTACAGCAAATATGAGTTTTTCTAATAATAGAAGATATCGACCGAATTCAAATGCAAGACTTGGGAATTTTACAAAATATTGTTATAGAAAATGAATATTCATGCAAAGGGAATTGTTGTTTCTAAGAAGAATAGCTAACGTTAGAGAAAACAAGCCAGTTTTCCCCACTTGTATTTTCAGAACCTGGATGTGAAAAAACAAGTAAAACATTATTTACTGTCTTTGAGCAGCATGGAATAATACCTTAGAATCAGCTGAATTGCTCCCAACCTTATAGTTCAATTTGAAAAAAAATCGTAATATTCTTATTTAGCCCATTTGGAAATGCTATCATGTCTTTCAGTTCTCTAAGAATCCCATATGCCTATGGATACCAGCATAGAAACTCTTGTCTATAAAACGTATTCTCTTCTTAAAATAGCACTTGACCAACTCATAGGAAAATATTTTTCTTGTATGAAATGGCCATCATCCTGATGTCCAATGAACGTGGAAAAAAACACTATAAAAATACTCTTCGAAACCCATTGTTATTGTTGCTGAGGGATATATTATGTATAAGGGCAGAAGCTACTTCATTGTTAGATAGCCTTGTCTTCATCGATTTTTTGTAGTTGTTGTTAAACCCGTTAGTCTTTCGTTAGAAAATGATGGCCACTTGACCGATGGTCAACCTATGCTCCAAGAAAGGGTTTTTGGGAGCGTTCAACTATTCGAAATAACTGCCCTACAAGTTGAAAGTATGTTCCAATTCAAAAAGTTGAATGTACTTGAATTGGAAATTTGTTATATGCAATTTGGTTCCCCCTCATTTTTTTTACAACTTATGGCATATAAAATAATAGTTCGCAATTCAGGTGGATATAATTAGATTGTTCTTGGGAGTGCGGTTTTGCGAGAGTGTTATTTGATGGCATTTTCAAAAGTAAAATCGATATGGAAATTAAGATGTAGTGAATAATCCAGGGTGCTTGATATTGCAATTGCTGCAATGTTGTAGATTGATGATATGCACTTAGCTGGATGATAAGCTTAGACAAACTTGGATGGATATTTCTTTTGACAAATTCAATTTGTTGACGCAGACTTGCTTAGCAAGAATAAAAAAAAACTTACTGCGAATGTGTTTATGCAAATTGAATTTACTGCGCATTTTTTTTTAAAATATTCATTCGAGGTGTGTTGGTTAAGATCCTTAATTTGTGCTTTATTCTTTGAAACGAATGTAAAACAGTCAAGAATTTCTACTTCTAATTTCTGTTTCATATTTTATTTATTAATCAATACTGCAGTCGTTGCATTTTTTTGAATCTTAGCCATTTATTTGTACTAATGAATTTACAAGCACCTCATAAACTACATTAAATACTCGTTCTATTACATCTAGTATTGAAACAAACCAACTTGGGTTCATCTAATTGGATAAAGTTGCCTATATCGTTACTTGAATACAACCTGTTTGTTAATTAATTTTTTAAAGAAATTGCAATGAATAATCTTAAAGTTCGAAATAATCTCACAGTATTATAAATAACGTGTTGTTTTGTCTGCTCCAGTCACGTTTCTTCTTTTTTTTTTTTATCTAAGACGAAATAAAAATCGAACAATTGACTTTTAAGGATAGATGTGCACATGCGTGCCAAGTGGATAAAATGTGCGACCTCGCACAAAATTTGAAAATGCAGATTTTTGCAAACTAGAAATAAGTGAGACAAATCTCACTTAATGTCACTTACTGGTAGCATTTAAATGAAGCGCCGTTAAGATATGACCACTGAACACGTGATGTACATGTTTACAGGCAAAACAATGTAAATAACCTGTTCGATTTTTATTTTGCCTATTGGTTAATTTAGCTAACAGATTGCTATTTACTCTATCGAGAATTTTATATTTTACCTAATTTTCATGTCTTTTATATTTTCTAGGTAAGTCGTTTATCAATTTTTGGCCACTCAGCTTGATGCATTTCTGTGAGTAACACATTTATTCCCTTTGGCTACCTTCAATGCCAATACCACACTATTTAGAAATAGCCTTATTGATTTTCATCTTTATAAATTAGCTTATTTATGAGTAAATTATGGCGAGTGTGGTAATTAACTTAAACCACACTATATACGTTGATTGTGGTTATTAGAACCCAAACTACTTTTGTGTGCATAGGCATGGAAAATAATTACTTTATAGGGTATTTCCGACCTTGTTCGCGTTATAGAGAATCGTAGATGCCGGTGCAAATTCCACTCATAGCCAATAAATTCAGCATTTTCCCATTCACATTTCGGATAATCGAAGCAGTATGATGGAAATATGGACTCTTTTATTATTAATGCGTTGAGCATTTACGTAATGCTTTTGTTATTGAAAATAGACTATTCTCTGCCTCTGGGCTTATAACATATAAATATAGACTGTTTTCACAAATATAAAATTGAAGCTTGTTCAATCTTAAGGGATATTTATGGCAAGGGTTTTAAGTTTTCAGCATTTTTGTAGTGTTGTATTTGTTGAATGAAAGGGCACAAGAAAGGAAGTGTTGATTTTGGTCAAAATAAGATTTATTATACTGTATGTAGCCTACATGCATGTATCAAATGTCATGCGTTATTTATGTTACTAAAGTATCCTTTGGTATAAAATCTTGCTTGAGCATACATAATGTAGTTGAATTGCACATTGTTAAGATGTTACCTTGTATTCCCATACCTTAAATTTATGAAAGTGGCTAAATTGCCTTTGGTGCTTGTTGATACCACACTAAAGCAATATCAAATGAATCAAATTAGAACACTATCGGAACCAATTGTTCAATCTTGTATATATTCTTAGAACTTCAACTATAGTTCAATATACTATGGGGCAGTTTTTTTTTTTTACAAAAGATTCAACGTGCAACATTGCTAAAAATGTTGCAGTCATAATTATATTACAGTAAGCCTACTTGGTGGGTTAATTGTCAGTAATAACCTGTTCGAGGACAATGCTACAGGTTATCAACTTCTTCTCACATAAACCTTCTGTACAGAGAAGGTGATTTATGATAATCCCTCTTCTCAATCAAAATCAAATGTCATTGAAGAACTAGTTGTTGGTTACTTTTGTAACAGAATCCTGGCACTGGGTGATTCACTTCGTTAACTTTCTTTGATTGGCCTATTAGATGCTTATTATGTGGCTGTGGAACTTTGATTGCAATTGGACGCATTTAAACTTAGCGGGAGGTAAATTCACTTTTCTTAGCCTGGCCAGCCAGAACATGGGGTTGCTTCGCCAAGCGTGTAATTATACGCGTGGCTGTGCTCGTTTCAAACTCACGTTATCGTACGGCAATTGGCGAAATTGAATAAGAAGCTGTAATCAAAGCGAGGCTATCGTAAACCTAAAAAACATTTACTGTCAACGTTGACTTTTGCATGTTTGCCCCTTGACGAAGACAATCGCTGCTGGCATCGCTGCTTGGCTTGATTGCATATGTTTGGATGAGGCAAACAACAATACATATACATTCTATAACCCTGGATTAATGTGACAGTTATCTTATTTAAGGATACTTGCAACGCGCTTACCAACATAATTCCGGCAAGGATTTTATTTTTTAATATATGAAACTAATAAACACGTTTCGGTCTTACTGAAACGTCATGGGATCACGGAGTTCAAGGGGATACCGTTAAACCAAAATACGAGGGAAACTACACTCAACACGTTTGTGATGAGTTATCTAGGGTAACACCTGATTCACACCAACGTGGATGTAGATCAACTGATGTGGAATTCACACCGCCGAATTCAGTTAGACTGGTCACATGACCTAGTATACAGGGCGCCCTAATGCCAGGTTCGCACTACGCGTTTTTCCGACCGAAATCGGTGAGTGCGCATGCACATCGTATTTTTTCGTTTTGCACGCAAAGTCGGTCGCGCTATGGCTCCTAGTACCGACTCCAATCTACTCTCAAAAAAAGTCAGAAACCATGTTGACTTTTTCTGGTCGGGCGGACCGACTTTGTCGAATTGCACCTGCTTCTGGCTGCAGTAAAAACCAATATTCCAAGAATGAATTAATATCGGCACTAGAGTTACCATGAGAATTAAAATAGATATTTTAATATATCTAATATGTTTTTCTTTAAAAAAAAAATTGACAGAGAATTAGAATGTGTGAAAAAAATACGGAAACGCGTGCAAAATGAAATCATCGAACGCTATTTTTGCCAGTTGCAGGTATTTCTGGATGGATTCTATAAACTTACATATGGCATATAAGTTGCAAAACCGTATTTTATTGTATATTTTGTAATTTTCTGCTAAAAATTACCGTTATTGCACGAACTTGGCACTATATTGTACAAAGAATTGAGTGGCCCTAAGCCAAAGCGCCGTGACGGAAGTCAGTCTAATGAAAATCGTGCTTGTTTTCTTCCGTTCCGGACTAGTGACGTCATGAAGTCTGTAGTCGGTCAAGTCGGTGTAGTGAAAATCCGGCATTAAAGTTGGAACACGATTACAGTTTACATTTCAAGATGGAGGACTATAAAAGTGAAGCCACTTTGAAACGAGGTGCAGACGACAGAAAAACTGGATCCACATTAAGTGGAGCAGACAACTTGATTGGATTCTCGCAAACTCGATCAAGACTTGATCTACATCAAGTCACTTGATTTGGTCGGTGTGAATAGTGTAAACATGGATAAAAGGATGGATGGCATGACCCTGAAACGCAGCATTCCGATTGGGCAATCGGAAATTCCCGCCATCGGGAAACCAATCGAAACGCTGCATTTCAAGGCCATGCCAACTTATCTATGCTTCAGCATGTGGGTAAACATGTTTTTCACATATATAATTTTACTAAGACTTATAAAACAATTAGCCTTAAACTATGACTTTAACAAGTATACATGTATATTACTCTTATTTTTTAAATAAACGGAGAAAAAAAAATTCGCTGCTAGCCCACTTGTGAAGCCACATTTTCGGGTCATTTAAGAAAAATTTCAATTTATTTTTTACAATCATATTTAAAATAATGTACTTCTTTCTTTTCTGTGTTTTTGGCCTTCATTTTATCAGAGGTGCATAACATCAAAGGTGGTATTCAAAATTAAATAATTTCAGATTTGTTCTCTCAATTTAATCCATAACAGATAAAGTAAAAATAATATTTTTAAGAATATGACAATTTTAGACACTTTGTTGTGGAAGCAGGCTTTAAGACTTAAAACTAAGACATTTAAAAATATCTTAAGATTTAATAAGACATTTATTTTTTGGTAAGACTTCCCACTGTGATGGCAGCAACAGCTTTTATCTTCATTTGGGTTAGGTGGAAAAAGAGAAGTTATAACATATCGATGTCTCCAATCGCCATCTTGGGTTATCCTGCCGATGACACTTTTCATAGCTATTTTAATGTTGTTAGCGATTTCACCAAAATTTTAGTATCGATTCAGTCTTATTTACAAAAAATATAGCTGCTCGTTTGCCAGATTTTTAAGCATAAATGATCCGACGGCCAGAGAACTCCCTCATTTGCATACCCTTAATTGGTTCAAGATGACCGGATTTGGCTATAGTAATTAACCATATATATAACAAGGAGCAATTTTCCTTTTCAATATATCCAGAGACTAGGTATGAGTGCCCCTAAATATAGGCAATCAGTCATTGCTTTAGTGCTTACAGTGATTGCTCTGACTTATGTCAGTTCTGATTAATCAAATAGTATATTAAATATAGACAAAGGGCACTAACTTGATATACATTATTTACAAATGGGAATAGAATAATGATGTTTGACGTTTGTGCACGCCACTTATACTGTTTAATTCAGTCATCCCTGCAGTATAAAATGCTGTATTGTTTATTGACAATGCAATATTCTGCCTTTGGTATTGCACTGCACATTTTTTGTTTACTTTCGATATTCGGAACTGTGTCACATTTGATACTCATGCGTGCCATTTCATTGCATGGTTAAATCTATTTTTCCTGTTAGGCTTATCTTTAACTTCAGAAAAAATGGCATTCTTCATGCACAATAAAGCCATTTTCAGAAGCTTATACCAGTAATTCAAATGAGATACATAGAGAAAGTGCTTTCATAAAAATGTCATCGAAAATATATGGCTGTTTAAAAAAATAAGAAAAAAAAATGGTTTTCGAAACCCTGGAAGTATATATAACGCCTCTATAAGTCCTACTATGCGGCATGGATGCAAATTGTGATGCCATAGCTGTTAAATTAAGTTAATTTTCAATTTCTCCATTCTTAATTTTGGGTTCACTTGCCCAATGGAGCATCGATTGCAATTTCCGGACTAATTGTATTCTCCTGTTTTGATAACGTCATTGGGATCACCTATTATGTGCCTCCGGAAACTTTCATTGTAGCTACTCTTAATCAATATTTAAACTTTTACAAATTTAGATTTTATCAACCGTATTTTATTTACTTGCCATAAAATATGGTACTTAAAATTTCAGCTTGACGTCATTTTAAACAACAAATGTGTTCACAATGCAAAATTTATCGCATTTTTAACCAAATTCGGCCAAGTTGGTAGTGACGGAGGCTGAGCAGACACAACATGTCTGCCTAGCCATCATTAAATGTGAAATTACTGTAAAATAATAGAGGAAGCGTCATTACAACATAATCATTGGCACCGCAATACAAAATATCACAAGCTCGGCCAGCCCACTCAAGCCTCCGTCAACTAAAGGCAAAATCATGGTGAAGCATGAATAATATCATGGAGAATAGCATGGAAACATACCTGTGATACTCGATCCACCGAGTTAATAATGATCATATTGTATGTGCGAGTGTATTTTGCATGTAAACTATGAAGGCATGAACTTAAATTCATGACCTCCAACGTTGGTGCAAACATTGGGCTGAAACGTTGGGCTGAAAGTCACTATAGGCCTACATGTATAGAAACTATTATTTTTGCTGTAACATATCAATTAAAACATGGTAAACTACAGTAAGTTGCGCTTGTCATATTCTAATCAAATGGCAACATACGATGGTAATAAAGCATGGATAAATTCTTTGCAACCTAAAACCTGTTTTTTTGTTTGTTAACATATACTGTACACCTATATTATTTTATCATCACCATAATCGATATATGCAGAGCACTTTGTCACGAATTAGTTTTAACTAAGTTAGTTCTACATTTATTTTATATTATATTTCGTGAACAACTTTTTTTTAACACCACACTATCGATTGATGCGCAATTTTTTCATGTAATAGATATTAGAAAATATCGTGCTCATGATGCATGATATCAATGCATACTTTATTGATGACGTATAGCCATGAAGCGGTAATTAACCTCTTTCAACTTGTTTTTTCAGCATCCGCCTTATAAATCAATACCCATGTATTCAAATCTTAGAATAGACGTAATTTTTAGCACGTATAGCCAAGTTTTTTTTTATGAAGCGAAAGCCATTAGAAACACAGGGGAGTTCGGAAACTTTAAAAATAGTTGCTTTTTAACCGTTAAGGGCGGAATCCATGTAGTCTAACTCGTGATTTTGACAACTAAAGACAGGTGGCGAAATAAGAAAATTAATGATTTTAAGGTTGCTTTACTTTGTACCCACGCTATTTTCAGTGTCAAAGTGAACGTTATGTGAATGGGTAGCTTGTACATTGGCCCATTTCTCTCTTTATTATTGCTAAACGTTATGTGTTCTGCTATGGTACTCTTGAGAAAAGTAGGCCGACTTTAATCTGTGAAATTGTAGTGACAAATTTGCTAAAGGAAGAATTGAAACACTCTTGCGTATGTTAGGTATTGAACGCATATTTATGCAGGTCTATACTAGCATGACGATAATTAACAATAATTAACGC
Source organism: Xestoiulus laeticollis (assembly GCA_034698905.1). Classification (NCBI taxonomy): domain Eukaryota; kingdom Metazoa; phylum Arthropoda; class Diplopoda; order Julida; family Julidae; genus Xestoiulus; species Xestoiulus laeticollis. Next base: position 5,482 of record JAQGCC010001728.1, on the reverse strand, counting down.
CTATGATTTTAGCTGGAAATCTTCCAAAAGTGCTGATGAATTTTTTATAACATTCTGCATTGAAGATGCACTAAGTTGTACTAATTGCATCGGACACTTATTAGTATTAACGAGGATTTCAACCGGATAAACCAGACATTGGAGATCATTTCGCGACGTTAGGATAATCTGTTAATTGTTGTAGTCTAGAGATAAATACATTATCCAGTTATAAACTTTTCAATAATTGATGTGACCTTTGAGAACACGTCAACATCTAAACCTGAGGTGCACAAAGAGCCTATTGAGATGGCTACCCTTTATTAAATGATTATCAATTGTTAATTACTGAGCATATTGCATATCGAAATTGTCAGAATCACAGAATGGGATTCCAACCGAGTTCTCTTCATTTTAAATTTAGTTGTGTTCAAATTCAGCGTTTTATTAAAAATTTTAAAATTCAGAATTTCCCAACTCTCTCAAATTTCCTAAAGCCTTAAATACATAATTAAAGTTGAAGACGGCCAAGCTTATGTAATTACTTCGAATTTGAGAATAATTTTTTTTGGCTTTGGCGAATAGGATGGATTGTATAGATGCTATTAAGTATAGAAGACATTTTGGGTCCCTAAATTGCAAGGAAATTGAGGCACAAAAGTTATAAGAAATGAAGGAACATCAAGGTGAATAACGAATGTTACCTTCAAAATTAATGTCATTAAATTTAAAGAAACTACACGTAACACATTAGGGGTACTCAAATGGACCTAAAGAATTTCGCAAATCTGTGCAAATGAAGATATCTGTTATATGATCTTAATCACTGTGTGAAAAATGACGACTTCTGATTGGCTATAGACCTCCTTGCTATACAGAGTATACATGTACATGTGACCCAGCTGCTAAACTAAAGTCATTTGAGTACCCCTATTGCAAGGATTCTTAAACTGGGTGCTGCAAGCCATATTTATTGGTTCTGCAATTTTTTTTGTATATGACAGCACCATTGTATCATGCAAATTTACAAAACATAATGAACAAGCTGCTCGTTATAAACAGTCATCTATAGTATTGTGGGATAGTGAAGGGACCAGCCATACAGTTCGCTATATCGAGCGGTTCGGTATACCGAGAAGGTATGAGAGGTATAGGCCCCCATGTGCACATGCATTTTGGTTGGGACCAGCCACTCTGTTCGCTATGTTGAGAGCCGACTGTATTTAAGCACGTTGGCTATATTTAAAAAGAAATATATGACCATCAGAACTGATGTTTGATCTTTCAAATATTTAGTTTTGCTCAATGTGTTTTAAATGTTTCTTGTTTTACTTGATGCAATGTTTTATGTGCATGAATTGGAGGTGCATCCCTATGCGGGATTTCATGTCTTCGGTGCACACAGGGAATGGTTTACGTTTGCAAATCGCGTACAAAACTTGAATAAAGACACCTTTGGGCCTCAAGTTTGTTGTAGCTTTTGCAAGTTGAATTCCGCGTGCATTTGCAGATCCGTTGTGACGCATATAGGTGTGAATGCGTTATGCGTGCACAATATGTTCTATCAACAAGGGAACCCCTATGGAACCGAAGTAGTATTGGTTCCGCCCATTACATGTGTATATGCACTGCATATATACGTGTAGCGTTGAATACGTTCTGGTCTACTTCGATTATGCTTTTCAGCAATAATTCCGGCACTAGGGATTCCACCTCCGGTTATTTATTGACGTCACGCAAGTTGTAGGCCGATCCCCGCTACCCATAAATCAGTGACGATTATATATCACATAGTACAGTGCCAGGGCTTTCTTTTTTAGACGAAATGATTACTCGTGGAAATTGATTAGGGTTTTATCGTCTCTAATAACTAAGTCGTAATTCACTGAGAGCGGGAAATTGCATGCATGCATGGCGTATTGAGAGATTTGCTAACCTTTGCAGTTAGTCAAACGAAAAGGTGAAGCATTCAGAATATATCGTCACTATATCATGTTTGTATTTTTTTATTTTCCCTTATTATAATTTACAGTGTGATACGTAACGCCGTAAAATAACTCAAATGGATTAATTAATTGATCTGATGTATATTAATTTTGTTTGGATGCTACGATGTCGAATATAGCGATAATCCGGACATGGTGATCTCATTTTGAAACGAAAAATGGTTCTCTTCTGAGAATTTCTAAGTGCATGTACATGTAATGCTAAAATGATTTACTATCTTAAAGTTGAACTGAAATCTTATTTTTTCTTATTTTACTAAATCTAACTTGTATTCAAATCAGCACAACGTTTCGGCACATCGATTCAAAATTTTCCTATTTTGAAATAAATGTAAGAAAAAGTTAATAATTACATTTATATATTTCACAGCTTATATTTGTTTAATTTTTGAAATTTTGAAATACTTGATTAACTATATAAAATTATACAAACTTTAAAATTTATCTATATTATTGAGAAATTATTTTCTCAATATTGGTATACAAGATGTAGGTTTATACTTTCTCCAGTTTAAGATAAACTGTTTCACTATTTTTTTTTATAAAAAGTTTAAAATTTCTCATTAATTTTTCATGAAATTTACCTGTATCAAACCGCTTAATTAATTGTTATTCTTAACCCTGGTCGAAATAAATCCCAAATATCAATAAATTCTATAGTGATATCAGTATAGAATTTACTGATATCAGTAAGATTTTACTGATATTTGGGATGTATTTCGATATATCAGAGAATATCAGTAAAATCTTACTGATATCAGTAAATTCTATAGTGATTTCAGTATAGAATTTACTGATATCAGTAAGATTTTACTGATATTTGGGATTTATTTCGACCAGGGAAAATATTATTTTTTCTGTCAAAGCATTTAATAAATACATTTGAATCAAATCTTCCGGAAACATCGTTTTAAGCATGTTAAACGAATGTTTTTACACATTTTTTAACCTGCTCATTAACCGACATTTATTTAATCGCATGCATGGCATGATGCTGAATTATGCATTATCCGTCGGCTAATTAGTTATTTAACTTTTTGAAGTCATGTTGCATAAACTTCGAATTAGCCATTTTCCACCAGCTAATTAGTAATATGAAATTATTTCTAGAAAGGGGCCACGTTGGCTGTCAGTAATAATAATCTAATAACATTATAGGATTTATATAGGATGCATTAACGTAAATTAAATTTGCATCCTTACTAGACTAAGATACGTTAAGTTGCCAATGCATTAAAAACATCTCGAAAACCCAAAAGGTTTACATAGACCTTTGGCAGATAAATTAATGAAATGGGCATCTGTGTTAACGCTTGATTGCATGGCATAAGATAGCCCCGATGATTTTAAATCGTTAAATTATTTGCATTTTGAATCGTTCAAAATCTTTAATTCTCTTTGATGTTGTACCCTGCGGATCCCACATAACAAGCTTGCAAATTAATTAGTAGCTCGATGTGAAATACAAGCTCATGTGCGAATAACTTTGACGAATAAACGTATTCATGCCATCGTTTTTCACAAAACCTATACATTAGCGAACATATATATATATATATATATATATATATATAGTCGAAGATTGCACTCTGGGTTACTTTTATCGATTACCGAAGATCGATACAAGCCAGAGCGCTTGACGATAAGGATTATCACTTATGAATTATTCGAGATTTAGAAAGCATTTGGGTTGGTCCTATTAGCATAAAGCAGTTAACTCGTATACCGAGAATCCCGAAGCCGAATTCCTCTGCTATAATGCATTAAATTGAGATTAAATAGGATGTCATTTAAAAAGGAAAAGACGGATGACTTCCGGTAGAACCCTATAGAAAGAGACGTTGAAAGATGCATTCAACTGTAACAACCGAAGATTAATATCTACCTCGATGCATACATGTGGCCGATTAACGTGTAGCCCTGCATGGTCACGTTTTTCATACGACGATATACTAGTACGAGTGGAACATGCATGTATTGACTTGTTTTGCATGTAACTAATGTGCATATATGCACATTAGTTACATGCATAACATGCATATTGTGTTTTGATGTGGCTGAAATTTAGAAACTAATTGCATGCTGAAGCCATATCGCAATTTCGCTTACTTACAATTTTACATCACGTGTTCAGTGGTTATGCCCCAGGCCACACTAGACTGTAAACGCGCGTTTGGCTAGCCTCAAACAATTAAGCCCCATATGCCACACTATAGGCTGGAAACGCGCGTTTGGCTAGCCTCAAACAGGGCATCGAGTTTAATTTCAATTCTAGAATTATAAAATTTGCACATTAATATCTCGTGCGAAAATCTTTTTTAATTAAAAACCTTGTTTGAGACTAACCAAACGCGCGTTTCCAGCCTACTGTGGCTGGGGCTAAGGCTTTTAACTAAAAAAAAAAAATTTTTTTTGCAAGAGATATTAATGTGCAAATTTCACAATTCTAGAATTTAAATTAAATTCGATGCCCTGTTTGAGGCTAGCCAAACGCGCGTTTCCAGCCTAGTTTGGCCTGGGGCTAAATCGCAATGGTGCGGCGCCCCGTTTAAAGGGCCAGCAGCAGGTGGCATTCAAGATGCATTGCTTCTGTTTTGCATTATCTTTACATTAATTTGTAGGTCCTATATTTTATTTAATTGGTGCGCATGCGCACGTAAGGTTTTGTCGTCAGTATTGCATGATCATGACGCCAAAACGATCACTGATGACTTCTGATTAATTATCACTAAATAAAAAAGGCTTTAAGCTGGGTTTACACATAACGTTTTGTAGGCATGATCATACAAGACTGACAACAGCGTTACTTGTAGATCAGGCTTAATTAAAGCATGTCCACACATATAAATGTTTTCTCTTCATTCTTGCATGATCATGCAGAAATAATGATTAAAAAATAGCACATCGTGCATCGATCTACACTATACATGTACATGTATACTCAAACTTTCGCTCAGACTTTTGCCAATTGGCTTATAATTCTGCGCAGTGGTTCCAAAATCGTCACGAAGCAAGAATTTAGTGACGTAACAGTTGCAACCTTTAATATCTCCGAGAACATAATGGCAGGATATCGAAATTTGACCATCTTTCATGTACACAAAGCTAGCTCTAGCCCATCAGTCTTTTTCTAGTTTGTCAAACCTCATTCAGTTCGTGTAAAAACGTCAATCTAGGTGCCCATATGTCATTTTTTGTGTCAGTCTTGCGTGCTTAGGCAAGATTTGTCAAACAAAACATTACGCGTGGACCATGGCTTAAAGATAAAGTAGAAAATGTGACTGGGGAAAAATTCCTATTGTTTGATACCTTATAAACTTATGTTTATCATTCATGATACAAAGAATATTCTTATCACGCATCCTGTAGATATCTGATTGATTCATCGCATGAAGGAAGAGAAAAGCAGCATTGTCAATTTAGAAATTATCTTCGACCACTCCACATGGCTTATAACAGAGTCATAAGAGTCTCTTATAGATTGAATAGAATCACAT
>JAQGCC010001727.1:0-21796 GCA_034698905.1 Xestoiulus laeticollis | reverse complement strand
TCATCTTAAATTAAGATGATGCTCTTATTTCCTTATGCATTTTAAATAACAAATTAGATGTTTCACTTTGCAGTGTAGTGATGAAATCACTCCTAAATAAGTTTTCATTTGTCCGCTTTAATAATGATTTCAATATTGTTTGCAATGTAAACGTGAGGTTTTATGTAAAATCATAGTGTAAAACATTATGCAAAATTTATTTTCTATAAACGTTTGTTTAAATATATAATACAGAGAAACCTGAGAATAGCACAAGCCTCTAGGACGAAACCAAAACTTGTGCAATTCGGAAGGATAGTGATCAAATTTCATTGTGTGCTTTAGTTATCGCTATTCGTAGGTAAAATCGTAATTCTGTCACTGTTACATTTTGCATTTTACAGGGTTAGCGCTATTCCAAGGTAGTTCAATAGTATATAAAATCGATTCGTACCGACTGTGCATACTTATTATTACTACCAGTTTCATAGCTGTTGGCTATTCACAGGTTTCACTGTAATATGTAAAATATGTTTATAAGTACTGTGATTATATATATGCCACATAGAACATGCAATCATAATCAAGATGCACGTTTAAGATACACATGTGCAATATGCTTCATTTTCTTTATACTATAATGCTGTATGATTGTGCACGACATTAAATTAATTGACCTTTCAACATTTCCTTCATTAGCGTGAAACCTAATTTAAAATTAGATGTATAATACATTTTTGCCGCTAAATCATGTTTGTGTCAAACGTAAACATTTTATGACAAACAAAGTGATGGAGAAAGATGAGATTATAACTTATAATCTTACACTGAAGAAATAAGTTGACAATATGTATTGCAAGCTTCCAACAGACTGTAGGCCCATTGTTAATCCCCTTGGATTAGCCCTTCACAACAAAATTAATGGTGATCAATTGAATAGCACATAAGCGTTAAATGAAATAAACAGCATTTGTCTTACGTTTTGACGTCTTCTTTATTATTTCAGATTAACAGTGACAGCCTCGTGTCCAATGAATCTTCAGTATTTCCCAATGGACAGGCAGCTTTGCACCATAGAAATAGAAAGCTGTAAGTATAAAATATATTCTTCGTTAGATAAACCTCGTTAAAGTTCCAATGTGGAATACATAGTATAGATGCTATCCATTACGAAGAGCTAAATGTCTATTGGCTGCGTAAGATGTGAAATGTCAAAGCACGCAATGACACAGAAAGAACTTAGGTCAGATCATCAAAATCTGTCCAACTCATTCGACAAAACAGCATTTATTGTTTGTATTCTCCCATGGGATAAGAAAGCAATACAAACAGGTAACACGAGAATGTACCCCTGCAATTGTTTTGGGTCACTCTAATATATAAAACCCATTATTACTTAAGCAATTCATCGAGCAACAAGAGCCTGAAGTACGTATGTGCTTCAGCGTTACAAAAAAAGACAATTGTACGTGAAAATAGTATTATACATATTCTCATTCATTAGAAATGCATCGATGCCAGCATTCAAAGATAATTGGCGTGCCATAACAGGGGGATGCATATCACGCAAGCTGCATGATACCTGTGAAAATTAATCGCACTTGATTATATTCTTGTCAGTTAAATAATATATCGTTGATTCCACTACTCTGCATCAAGTATCCCCATAAAGATATTCATTCGTCTATACTAGCTACTATTAAACAAAACACCTGCTTCGATTTTTGTATCTTCCCTTAAGGTTAACAAAATGGGCAGAACTTGTAAAAAGTCATTACAACTATATAAATTTGATGCTAAAAGCTCCAGAAAAAGGTTTTGGGGCATGGTGCTGAAGTATATTGACATGAAAGAAGATAAAAATAATCAGCCCATCGGTCCCAAGAATTGACCAGTCAGTCCCCAAGTAGCACTATATTTGACTGATAGTGGCCAAAGTTATATAGGCATTAGCGCTGTAATGGGCCAATATTGCACTCTTATTTTGCATTCAATAGCAGGCCTATATTGGCCAGTATATATTAGATACATTGGTTAAGTTACATATTGACAACATGAGAGGATCAATATTGGGCCTAAATCTATTCCAATACAGGTCCATTTATTGTAATCCATTTATTGGCAATTATGGCAAAATGTCAACATTGCAATATAAATGCCAATATTGAAAAAATGCGTTTTGCTTATACATGTAATTGTCCAATATTGAGTGCTACTAAGGTCCCCTCTAAAATATTTTAAAAAAAAAGACATGTAATCTCAGGCCCAAAGACAATGAGCTGAATGTGAAATGCATGTACAGTATATGTATGTATCATATTGCAAAGTACAAATAATTTCAATAGTCATACATGGTTCTGGATTGACTGCCAGGAGGAGTAGATTAGCTACCAGTACACTTTATTTGAAGAATGAATCGGCATAACGAAAAGTTTGAAAACTCAAATCCAACGTACTGTACATGTTTACATTATGTAGCAAAAAAAAAACAGACAAATCTGTATACTTAAAGTTCGAGTTCAAACCTCTTTTCATATAGGATGTTTTTGAAGGACTCTTTGCTAAAATGTTTATCGATCACGCGTTGATACAATATTTAACTGCATGTGTTTGATGAGGTGATAAATATCACAAATTACGATCACTATTAACAACTTTACTAAAATAAATGTTTTTCTATATCATCTAAAATAATCCTTTTAAAAGCTATTCGAAAAAAGCACCTGGTATCGATGATGCTGGGATGCATGTAGGCTTACCATGCATTCACATTCAGTATAATAACTTAGCAATGTCATGTCATACGAGCGACTATCTCTTCATCAAGCACTAATGATAGTTTGGCAAATAAAACTACATTAATGGAAATGACGCCGTGTCTTTTATGCCTAAAATAATATTAAAACCATGCAACGGGCAAAGGAAATAGCCTGTGGATAATCATGCATTCCTTCAGCAGTGACATGTCGTTGCTATGACACTGGCAGCCCCATGGTGAAGGAAGTGTCGCAAACAAGCCCACTTGAAGTCTTATAATGGGACTTCCATCATCAATCAGGAAATCGATGCTACCATCACTGCATTTCAAAAGGTGTCATTTGGTCACATTTCAAACAAAAAAAGCACGTCGAAAAACTGAATTCTTAGAATTTTAATTCAAAGTACATAAATAGACAGCATGACAGCATTTCAGTATAATGCCAATTCAGTAAATGCAGTACATTAGTATTTGTTAATTGCCATGGTGTTATGGGATGACAAATTAAATACAGTGTATATACGTATGTATATGTTCTCTAAATGAAATACACTTTTCATAACATTCCCATGTGCAAATAAAAAACAGTTTATTAATGATTTTTCGAAATAAACATGCAATAACATTGAGTTTAATTTTATAAAATTATATTAGCAATGCAGACGGGGTTTAAGCATTTAATATAATAGTAGCTGTCTGAAATGATCATGTCATATCCTCATCATCTTCATCGTATTGAACATTTTTAGAATGGTTATTTGATAATAGCAAATGCCAACTTTACCCGCTATATTCTGAATTCTTATTTAATAAAATACAGTATGTGTAGGATGTAGGAACTGCAATAGCAATTTAAGTATGAGCTTCGTGTCACGATTATCCATCACATTTTATTACCATAGGAAAAAATTCTTGGATGTATATTTACTTCCGAGTTGTTAATTCTCACCATCAATTTTCATAAAATAAACAGTTCATGCATGATGAAAACTAAAATTTCATTCGCTTTTAGAGCTAAGTATGAATTATGCATTCGGTAATAATGCTGTAGTTTAGGCATAAGATATCAAATAATCAATACTTTGCATAGAACAAATGGGCGAAAAAGTACGTAGGTACGATCTCGATTTTGCAATTAGTAATTCATTAAGATGCTAATTTTTGTCGCATTTTAAGCCTGCAACACATTGATTGCAACTTCAATTTTCGGTCTTTATAATCCGTATTGTCTACTTCGCTTATCGAGCATTTTCAAAGAGTTTTGTATAATTTATTAACGTGTCTGAACTTGTACATGTACATGTACACACGCGACTGTGTAGACTATGATAGTTTTAGATAATGTTACCGCACACACAGGTGCAATTCGGCTTTCCATTAAAGAGTAGCAATCCTACTTATTTTAAAAACATACATGTAGGTTACGTTAATTGATTTTTATAAGAATATATCGAAATGAAGTTTGGTTATCATATTTTTAATATAATAATTTGGCGATGAGGAATGAAACTTTACAAAATAATATAACGTGTGTCAAAATATCTCGTATTTACATATGCAGTGTACAAGTATTGAAAATAATTTAAGGTGAAAATCCGTATTAAATCATCGCGTATTTTTCTTATTTATTTGGGGAATCCATGAAGAGGAAAATTAGACCACTAATTAAAAAATTTCATTTAATTTCTAAAATCTGTTTATAGGTAAAGTTTATATAAGTTTTATTATTTGAGAAATTATAGACTACAAATGATAAATTTAATTCTTTATCAATAATTCCTTGTTTTTGCTTGGGGTTACATGCATGGGAATAAAACGGAGAAATAATTCATTTAACAATATGGCTAAGGAAAATCTCGTACATGTACTTAGTTTGCTTAATGTTTAATCCATATCCCTTGAGCTCATTACAATAAATGTTAATATATATAATAGACCCACGTGTAGCCATATATATTTAATATATATTGATTTAGTCCACCAGATACATTAAGGGCATTTCTAAAGAAAGTAGGGATATCCTAAAGCCTACTGTAGTGCTACATACAGTAATTTCTAAATGTTCATTTTGCCAATTATCAATATGCGACCTCATATGAGTGTATATAATTGTACATTTACATGTAGACTATGGCAAACAAACACTTTGAATGCTTTGGCATTTGAAGAAAAATAAACGAACATGCACAGTATGTGTTAACCCCATGATCCCATTATGAAAATAATGTACATTCTACATGCGCCTTATTTCTGGCAAGCAGCGGTTCTCAAACTCTTTGGAGTTATAACCCTTTTAGACCTTTGACAATTTCTGAGTACTTCCTACAGTTTTAGTTTATATATGTAGGTTATGCATTAAAATATTTTATAAATTACGAATTTTTTCATTCATGCACTAGCAATAATAATAAGCTAATAACACGGTACCATAAATGACACCTTTTTTATGAAAAAAATGTTAATATTATTCATTTTGACCTCGAGAATCTCATCCATGACAAGTTCACGAGGATTAATTGAAATCACCAGGAGTCCTGGTGATTTCAATTAACGCAAAACTAGAATAAAAATTGAAACAAAGAATTGCATGTCTCATGAGATAAGTTTAATTAAACATAAAAAAGAAATTAAAGATGTTATATGTTCAACATTAAAACATTTCGGATTCGTATGACAAAATTTTGCTATTAAAATAGCCTTACTCATTGCAAATACTAGTACATCTAGGCCTAAATGTAGTCATACCACATACACAGTTAGGCAGTACTACATTTAGCCAACAAGTTTTCAATACTTGTATGTACTGTAGAATTGTATTTGCTTGGGCGATAATACATGAAAGTAAATAATCATACCATTCGTACCTGAAATGAAATTCAAGGTTCTTTTAAAGTTTTCATCATGAAGTTGAATGCGTTCGTTCTAATGTATTATGCAACAAAATTAAATCCCATGATGCTTGATGCAGTTTTGCATTTAACATTAAATACTCCTCCGCATAAGTGCTTTTCTTTTCGTAAAAGGATGCTATAAAAAAATCAGCTGGAAATAGAAGACATCCATACCATAATGTCTGCAGTCAATTCATCCCAAAAGAATATCATTTCCCACGATGCCAATGAAGAACTATCTTACATTTCAAACATATGCATAAGTCTGAGCTTATTTCCTAGCCTAACTTAATAGAGACTCAAGAGATGGGTTTCATCACACGTATAGCTTTCCATAAGGTTGAAATGATAATACCTTTTCGTTCAACACCTGTATAGGGTTACGTATATACCATAGACACTCTTCTGGGTGAATTAAAACGTTCACCTATATAAATTGAATAGGCCTAAGAGATTTTCACTTGCAAAGCCCCTGTTCTTTCATCATATTTTCTATTTGCATTAGCTACATTTTTCAAAAGGTTGTATTGAGACACGTTGCCTAGGCTTTCTTATGATAAATTTCTTAGGGCTGTTGTTTATTCAAGACAAATGAACGGTCATGGTAATCACTGGGGCTTTTAAGAACTAAATGAGAAATATTGGGTAATTTATTTTCTCTCATCGTATGAGCTTTTTCTATTTAAACCCAAGAATTTTTTATAAACAACTTAGGTGCAATCAGACCTCTCTATTATGGGCACAATGGAGGCGATGCAAATGCCCACAATATAAAAATGTCAAAGCTTCATACAGGATAAACAATTGTTTTGATAATGAAGAACAAAAATTGAAATCATGTTGCGTCGTGAACCGTAAATTATACCTGACCGCCATTATTGCGTGTACATGTACATGTACGTGCACTAAATAATGTCGTTAATGGATACATGTTAACTACTACCTATGATTCAAAGTTCCTCTAGCAATATGAATTCAAAGTTTTTTTTATGATGCACTACAACATGCTAAATGCATGTATATAATTCGAATTTAGAAATAGGTACAGTAAAACCTAGTAAAGTGACCACTTTTAATAAATTGGTTTTAATGCATACATCTGTTATCATTAAAAATCCTCTGTTTTGTCATCAACTATATACAGTAACCGATCGACTTGGCCAATTTTGGGTGATCACCTTTAGAAGGAATTACTGTATAGTTGTCTGCTAAACAGAGTGTACCAAGAAATAACGATGGCCATATTAAAGAGGTGCCCATACATAAGGGTTTCACTGCATTATACGTCTGGCATCTACCCTTCACTGCATGCTAAATTAAATTGTGAAAAGTGTGTTGCTATTGACGCGTCGGGAAATCGCTTTCGTGAAACATTGCCAGGCGAGAAAACGTGGCTAAAGATCATAGAAAACTCATTGGTGGTCTCAACAGTAATTATGAGCAAACGTCATTATGTTCCAGTACACTTGGAAAACTACTTCGTTAAAACAAATATCGATTTTTTTTTATTTCTCCGCACTTTCTTCGAAGATATACTCGCAGAAGAAGATGTGCAGAAGAAAGTGGGACAAATGTCCCATTATGAATTTTCTCCTATAGTCTCTCACTGCCATAATAAGCCTACTCAGTCAAGGTCCAACATACTCTACTGTCAAAGAAAAAAAATGTAACTGAAATGAATCGAATATCAGAAGTTTAAGAAATCCTGGAAAATGTTCAGTTTGAGATAAACCACACCGTTTTTTTTTAAATATATCTACATATACATTACTTTCAATAATCTTCAATAAAATTATTCATTAGCATAATCCAATGCCACAATTTATTTTATGAATAAAATATGCACATGGTGAATATAAATTAATCTAAAGTGTGAGTATCAATCTATACTAGGTATGGAAGAAGCACCACACAGCAATGGTGGCAGAACTTTTAACACCCTGTATAGGAAATTTTATTTTCAAGCTTGTAATTTGTACACACTTTAGCTGTACTTATCTGACTGACTCCACTATCGATTAACTAATCGATATACAACTCGTGCAAAATAGTTTTGCTGAATGCCAATCGTGCCACATACGCTGCATTTTACTAAAATTGGAGAATTGCGTGTTAGGATTGATGCCCTTGGGATTTTGTAAAATTAACAACTATCAACAAAGCTTCACATGTGGCATCATTAAAAGTCCTTGTTCTAAGCTTTAAAATAACAAGGCACCAGATTAACTGGATTTGAATGATACTCTAAATTGCTATTGGCTCAACAGATAAAACTATTCGGATACATTGAACTAACATGCACGATTATTGTTGAAGTTTTAAAATGGAAGCTTAAACTTTAATTATAAAAATATATTAATGAAAGTCTATAAATTATAGCAATGGAAAGTTAAGGGATTTTAGAAAATGACAGGATTTTATGCATGTTATCTCAAAATAAAGAATATGTGCAGAGTTTAGAAAATTTTATCCAAATACTTATACAGTATTTATATGTACATTAAACGTTAATTAGTAAACCTAAATTTTAATAAATATAAAACTTGTTTTTTACCAAATGAGTTGAACAGTTAGCTTATTGTACTGTTAGATACAACTAACCAAACTCTAAATGCATCGAATTTTTTATGTATGTACACACATGTATACTTGTTCCATACATGCACATGTATAAACTATGTGCCTTTGGGATATGCTATTCCCAATCTGGCAACTGTCTTCTACAGTACATGAGTGCGTAGGGCAAGAGCAAAATCTGGTTTTATCTTGACACACACAAACGTTCTTACTGTTGTCTTTCAAATGCAGGGAACAGAGCTTCAAATATTCAATGGAAGTAAGCATTTCAAGTACAAAACGTTGGCAAAGAATATGAAAAGACGTATAAGGTTGCCATGAGCTCGTATAATATTGCTGCAATACATTTTCAAAACTCAAACAAGACAAGGACCTGAACCCATAGCTTACAGTATTTTCTCCAGATTCAAAGGATCTGCACGCAACATAGGCAAATTTCACGTACATTCAAACATGCGTGGTCTGGTTGCTTTGTATCAAACAAAAGAGCACTACATAAGGGCCAAACCCAGAAAAAAAAGTGAGGACATATGTACATAGCAGAAATCCAGGGTGATGTTCTTGCAATGCCATCATCTCTTGTAGTCATGGTAACCCTTTCGCCTGCCAGTTCTTACATGTGGGGGTCCCAATTTCTTGCCTTTGTTGGAAGAGCACTTTTTCTAGCTCAGTTCACTTGGCTGCAAGCAAAGTTGATCCTTGCTGGATAAACTTGCACAGAACCAATGGATCCTGACTGAACAGGCACGGCAAAAGGAAATTGAACTAGCATTCGGTGGGTAAGGCACGTCTTTAAAGGCAAATCACGCCTCATTTCGTGCAACATCAGTGAAGCTCCATCGCAATCAAGGCGAGAAACAAACCTGATATCCGAATCAATACAACTGACCATATGTACAGATATACAAAATGGATTCTTGGTCGTGGAAGTCCGAAATTCAAATTTGAACCCTTTAAGTGAAAGACAATTCAAATTCAAAAAAGGGTAGATGGATATGCCTTGAATACCTACTAGCACATAATACTTATATTGAAAAATAGGGGGAGAAGTCAGCAAAATGTCTTAGCCATACATCCCCACTTTTGCAAAAATGTATAATTAACCTCGCAATTTCCAACACTTGCATTTGCCAACGTTAAATAATTTATAAATGTATTGATGTCCGGAAAAACCTTAATGGAATGGTCAAATTTCATAATTATACAAAGAAAATATGATAAACTGAAGCATATATTAATTTGAAACGCGAATCATTGTAGTTTAAGAGTAAAAACATGATGAAGCATGGATAAGAGGATGGATGGCATGCATCATGAAATGCTGCCTTTCAGGGCCATGCCATCCATCCGCTTATCCATGCTTCAGCATGTTTTTACCCTTAGTCATACACTAGGCCTACTCACATTGGGGAAACTTATAGCCATGCTAAGGTAAGGTTTGGATTAGTTGACGGAGGCTTGAGTGGGCTAACTGAGCTTGTGATTTCACATGTAAGGACGTGTAGGCAGACATGTTGTTTTGTCGGTCAAACAGAAAATTGGCTCCTCTCAGCAACCGTCACTACTAAATTCAATTCAAGTTAATTTAGCCAAATGTGGCTAAAAAGCGATAAGTTTTGGATCGTGAGCACATCTAATAAAGGTTTTTTGTAGGCTACCAGGTTTAAATTGGAATAAACAGTTACATGTAGAACAGCAAAAATTATTCAAGGGAAAGGAAATGCATTTTTTTTATTATGTATAGGCCTAAACCCTTATGCATTTAAGGGTTTTTAACCCTAGGGAGTTCACAAAGGAAAAACCCTTGCAGTTGATCATTTCCTTTTATTAGATTTCGATAGTTCTAAATAATAAATAAAACCCTATCTCTAATGCATGAATATCTGCGCACACCAGAAATTGTCAGATATTCATCCTCTTTCGGAAATCAATATTTACAGATTGCTCAGTCCAGCAGCACTTTACCGCTGGCCTAACTTAGACAAGAGACAAAAATCGGAAACTTTGAAAAAAGTGATGCTATACGATCATGACGTAATACTGCGTGAGTTGTGTCAACTTCAACCTTTACTAGCATTTTGACGATTTTTGATGAAGTGCTACTTCTCCGTAAAACTATTACTGTCAAATGTACTTTTGTGCATGAGTTAAACCAGATGAAATACTAAATTGGATTTTTAAAACACCATTTATGTGAATGACAAAGGCAAATTCACTATAAAATATAAAGTAAACCAATGCATTCTTCGCGATAATGGTTTATTTTGTATAAAACTTACATGATCTGCATCCCTTTAAAAGTTAAATGCCAATTTTAAAAAATATAAGAAAAGTTTTCCTAGCTACTCACAATTTTAACTCAACAAATTGTATAAAAGTCCTATATTTAAAAATAAAACAAATTTCCACATCACAATGGTAAGTGTGATCCTTATAAATATTATTAAAATTGTTTAAATACTACTATTACCATATAATATCCATAAAATTCCAAAACCATACCGTTTAATAGCTTTAGTACAGTGTAACAAAACTTACACCTGACTTGATAATATCCACATTATTTTAACACGTCATAATAGAAGTCATCAAACCATATCCTTTAATTTCTATATTTCTCATCATTATCCTCATTTCGGTCCATTTACAGGTGGATCGATACACAATTCTCTAGATGACATTAAATTAAGTAATAGCCGTTAATTATTCGCCCCCTATATCGCTAAGTGCTTTCATTTCATATACGGTGGCTATTGCAATATAAGCATATATACAGACAGACCAGTATATTCATACGCACATTAAACAGATCCCTCCATGATTTGGCTTTTCCCGAGATTTCATATAGTCTCCATTCCTTGCATGGCAAATATTTCATGCTTAAAGTGTATAAGCCCCTCATTTTTCTGAAATAAGATCGCTTGTTTCTGCGGCAAATGGCTTATTATGCCTGATAGCCCGGTAATAAGCAAATGCGTCAGTTATGACAACTGATATTTCTCTGGCATTAAACCTTGAACCAAAACTCGGAATATCTTATCGACGTCTACGAAGACGTTGCTGAGACTAAATCCGACGAGAAATTGATTTTTGGCGGCCTTCGAAGTAAATGCAATTTTCCCCAAACGTTCATGGCGGCCCCTTTTTCCCTTCCTTTGACATTACTGCAGGACGTTCCATAATACTAATTCAAAAAGGCTAAAACGCGTGTATTTCAAGCGCGCTTACACTGTATAGATTGTGAAGAATGGGGTAATTTAATGAAGTCACTGTTTACAATTTGAAGACAATTTATCGGGCAAACCAGCATGCTTCTTTTAAAACTGCTGTCCAATTTAAAATGAATTGATGGTCGAACGATGCGTGTGGACGATTGAAATGCGGCCATTTTCACGGCTCTACAGATTTTCAATTAAATTAGACCATAGCGAGAGAATACTGAGAGAAGATGGCCATTTTAATTGCATTTTTCTTGTGTTTTTTTTTTCTATAGTCGGCTACACGATGCGGGATATTCGTTACATATGGAATGCTGGGGAACACTCTATTGGCATCTCACCCGAAGTACAACTGCCGCAGTTTCGAGTAGTAGGACATAGGCAGAAGAGCAAAGCAATCATACTTAGCACAGGTAAATGGATCTGAAATTCTTAATGTTACTTTACTGTGTATATATGCGTTTAGAAAGTTTCAAAGGAAGAGGTCAGTGAAATTTGTTATGCGTGGTATGTAGTAGTCATGCACAGTTACTGTATGCATATTCATATTTAGATAAAACAGTTAAGCCAGAGAAAAAAATGATTACAGACATCTGGGCTTTTAGATGATTCTGTTGTCTTCAAACATCCTTGCTTCCTACTCTTGATTCTTGGAGATTAGCGAGTACTCTTGGTTGCACAATAAGGACAAATTTAAAAACAATGTTTCTATACAGTGTTATAAAAGTTTTAGAACGGTCCTTTATATATTTCACAATTTATATTTTTGGGGGATCCCCCATATTCCCAAACAGAGGATCTGGGGTAATCTAATGTTTTCAATATATTTTAAGAGGATTTTCTTGATTTGAATTACCCTTTTAGTTTTCAAGTTGCAAATAGTATCATCTTTTAAATATTATTTTATTGCTGTTAAAAAGATGTGATTAATTTAAGCCATTAATGGGAAGTTAAATTAAATAGAAATACATTCTACAGAATGTCATTAAACAAATGCCAATTAATTCTACAATAATCAAGGCTAGAATAATTAAATTTATTATAGTTAGTTTAAATTATACCTCGTACAGGAATAATACAACAAGAAACATTATTTATTCACTCATTTGCTCATTTATAAGGAAAAATTACACTTTGAAATATAACTGCAGATAAATGAGTTATTAGATGCTCACCATAAAGGGTTTATTTTAGTAAAGTTGAGTAAATCTTCAATCACTGATAACGATTGGAGATATAGCGATATAGTGGTTGAAAATTGACACAGCGTTACTGAAAAACAACTTCATGAAGAGCAAATAATAACTCATTTATCTACAAATATATGTAAAATATGTTATTGTTAAAATATTTTAGTAGTATCATCATTAGAGAACGTGTGGTTACTGTGGTAATTATTTAGATAAAGAACCTGCAGCAAATGAAACAAATGCTTATCATCTGTCTCTATCGTACAATATTTCATCATGTTTATACAATCATGTATGCACGTAATTAGTTTTGGTATACTTGTGCGATGCCCCTAACAAGTCTGAATGACAGCGTGAATCACATGCAGTAAGCACGGCTGTACATGTCCTGGTTGCACAATTTGAAAATGCAAATAACCCAGCTGCGAACAAAATTTGTAAATCCAATACAAATAATCGAAGCGAACTAAACCTGAAATCTCTTTCGATCTAATAAATTGGATGTATACATGCACCTCACTGCTGTGTTTATATAGTGCAGTGTAATTTCTTCGAATGCAAGGGAATGACATGTCCAGTCTAATAAAAGCCTCTTGTTTCCAACTTTCCATGTAATCGTATTAACTAGACAATCGCTGATGCTATTCAACAAATAAAATTTAACACGATGCTAATTAAATTCTAAAAACCAAATTAATGTGACCACGACTGTGTCGCAAAAATTTCGAAAAACGATCAATAAGCATTAGAAGATCATAAAAGAACAGCTGCAGGTACATGATTCAAAGTTTATTTGATGATTCTTCATCAAAAATACGCTCCTATAGAAAATTTGAATATGTGATTTTTCTAGAAAATTAACAGAAATCGAACTGCAGTGTATACAAATTTATTGTCAGTGGCTTTGTTTTTTGATAAATAGACATCCAAAATAGAAAAATCAATAATTTTTTTTCGTTTTTTAATAAAGTTATATAAATAGCTAAGATACATAATACAATTCAAAAATGTTTTATTTCATGACAATAAATATTCAAAATTTAAAAAACACAATGATTTTGTTTTGGGAAGGGAGTCCAAATGATAGATGCTGGGACACCTCCTTCCACCTCAAGCAAAAATACATTAAATATTTGGAATTTTACTGAACCCAATCAGTATAGATCCAAAAATGAAATTCTTTCACTTCAAACTTGTTTAAGTACGATAATGTTTAAGGATATTTTTTATATACATGCATAACATACATGCATATAATTCAAATTGTGTTTTTTTCTACAGGAAACTATTCTCGATTGGCCTGTGAAATTCAATTCGTCCGTAGCATGGGCTACTACCTTATTCAAATCTACATCCCATCAAGCTTGATCGTCATCATTTCGTGGGTCTCCTTCTGGCTCAACAGGAACGCCAGTCCTGCGCGTGTGGCCCTAGGAGTGACCACTGTGCTGACCATGACAACTCTCATGTCCAGTACCAATGCAGCTCTGCCAAAGATTTCCTACGTGAAAAGTATTGACATTTTCCTGGGAACATGTTTCGTCATGGTTTTTGCCTCCCTCTTGGAGTATGCCACTGTTGGATACCTCGGAAAGAGGATACAGATGAGAAAGACAAGGTTCCAAGCTCTCCAAAAATTAGTGGAACAACGAAAGCCTCTACTACCAGAATCCAATGTCGCCTTGCCAGAACCTGGCAGCGGAAACCCAGATGTCCCTGTAAGTACAACCGTCATATTTTCTTTTCTTTTGATGTATGAACTAGTCGTAAATTATTTTTAAGGGCATTAAGCCCATACAATTTTCTAATCTATATGCAAAAGTGATTGAAAACTGCGGACAAATAATATATACTGCGTATACGTAACATTGTAACGAGTGTTTCATCCAAATTAAGGTGATATTTTGCAGATTATGTATGATCAATAGAGCGTTATATTCAAAGTTTTGCTTTTTGACTACATGTGTATGTATGCATGTACAGTGTATACATGTGAGATGATTTACAAGTGTTTAATAGCCAGCAAATCCAAAAATGATATTTATAACTGGTACATGTACCTCGATCTTTTTAAAAAAAATTACCGGTCATTTGTGGAATATATATAAAGCCTGGTCTAGACGTATTAAGGTTTTGTCGTCAGTCTTGCATGAACATGACGACAAAGATGATCATGGAAACAAGTTTTAAACCCGATTTACATGTAACAGTATAAGTAGCCTCCTTCACGCAAGCGCTGTTAAGCACAATCCGGCAACGCTTTTCCAGCCTAATTAGATGCGCGCATGAACAGCGCATGCGCACATCTACTTACGAGGGAAACGCAATGCCAGCTGTCAGTGATCATCAGAAGTCGTCATAGTGATCGTTTTGTCGTTATTTTTGCGTCATGATGTATGCAAGACTTACTACAAAACGTTAGGTGTATATACCAGGCTTAGAGGTAATGCTTAAATGAGATGGCATTTATTAATTTCCCAGGAATATGAATGTGAAGATGTGATGATATGAATTAGTATAGCAAACAGTAAGTGCCGAATAACAGTGCATGTGATATATCAAACACTTTTCTATTTCCATCACTGCTTTTTCTAGAACTTTGGTTTCTGCTGTTTCTAATAAGAAATTCCTTTAATTATGTTATTGGATGATGGCACTCGCATCAAAGGCAATTTATTTCAGAAACTGGGCTAAAATGGGCATTTGACACTCCAATCTATTAGTTGGAACCGCATCTCCAATCGCCATAGAATATATACAGTATAGTGAATCCATTCACATGCATTTACCGCTATCTGTAATGTGTTGTAACCCGATCGATCAGTAGTTCAGTCGATTAAAGATGACAGAGTTGGACTAGACTACTCTATTCGAACTGAAGTAAAAGCAAATAATAAAAGCCTGTAGAGACGAGGAGATATTTTAATGAGAACCTGGAATATCTCATTATCACTGTTGGGGCTTTTTCGCATCGGCTTTATAATTACAGACATTTTTAATATTTGCAGTCCTCAATGCGGCAAAAATGAAGGCGCTTAACTGCACCGATTTAAAATCCTTGTTAGTGCTAATAAGCTTAGACTCTTCTCTGAATTATGCATTAATTAAAGGGAGACACGGCTGCTGTGCGGTTTTTGTTGACATTTCATTATTTGCCAAATTACAGGCATGCACTTGAATGATGTACGAGAAAATTTTCCTATTAGAGGCCATTTTTACATCACATGCATGTTTTTTTAATCACTATTTTTGCAAGCGGAATTGTACTGACCCTACAAACTTAGTGTGTAAAACCAATACACCCACTGCAGGAATGCAACGTGAAGGGATGCAAAATATACGACAGCCATCACATGATAGTATAATTAACATTAACGTCATCTCATATGCACAAATTCCTAGCACTGGTATGATTCATAAAATGCATGAAGTCTGTATACTAATCAACTTTAATTTGAGTCCACTGTACAAAATGCCACCGAAATGTGACATTTTTGTAGAGATTTTATAGGGCAAACCCTATTCCTGTCCGCAAATCAGACGCAAACATGCAATTAGCAGTAATAAGACCGCTATCCAATTAATTTTTCATGCAACATAAATTTCAGTGCAAACGCTCCTTGGCCATGGGCGAATAGAGCTATTTCGATAGAAGAAAAAATTGGTCATTTCATCAGCGAATGTCCATGTTATGACAAGAAAAAAAAAAGCCAAGATACAGCATTATGCAACATATTTATGATGGCGTGGTTCTTGTTGCTACACCTGTTTCTTGAAGTTCTTGGTCACACACCGACGAAAGAACTCGATTTTCGGTGTGAATCAATCAACGTGAAAAATGCTTCAACAGTGCTTTATATCGATGTATATAAGCGCATGTCACGGTGAGACCGAAGCCTTGAAATCCGAATAAATAATAGATGAACTTAGCTGCTTACTACTTAAAAGCATTTGGTTAAAAGCTCTTCTAGGCTGTATGCACAGTTCAGCAAGATGCCGGATTCAAATTGGGCCCCATTCGAATAAATCATTGTCAAAGGTGCATTAATAATACACTATTTTCTAGCGATGTATAAGGTAGTGCAACGATGGTGGATGGCGATGAAAGAGCTGCTAAAATTGTGAAATAAATCTGCCATAAGCAGATGCGTTTCGTAGGAAATTGATTACGGAGCACAAAAATTATGTACGAGGTATTTTAGATACTGAAGTTTATGATTAATAATGCATCGTAATCCAAGCATTGACAACGCCAAAAAACTTTAGTAAAATTGAAGTGAAATAAAATTTTAAATGATACTTCATTTCTTCTTTCCATCGTATATTATTTTTATTTCCAAGCATAACGCATGCTCATATTAATACATGTACAAAGAACCTTACTTTGGATACGAAAAAAGCTATTCCATCCCTTAGTGGAAAATCTCATTCTTTGGGATCTCGCTCGATCCTTATGGCATTTTGGAGCATCTCTTTGCTATTTCCTAATTAAAAAATATAAATAAATCTTTCTGAGTATAGTTCGATCACTATGGGCCTAATGTGAAATCTCATAATAAAAGTATAGCATTTTTTTTTATTAAGGGACGCATGTAATATAAATGTAGAATCCCATAGAAAAAAATTTCTTTGATATTGGGGTCTCTTTGATCAAATTTCATGTATCACTAGTCTCATCAGCGTGCACTGATCCATAATCTCTTTACACATATTATACCGTTCCTAAACTAAGGAATATTGACCCGGGGTTTATTCGAGAATCATTGTTTATGATTTTTATACCCTCACATTAGAAGAAACAAGCATCTATGGTACCGAAATTTTATATATCACGTAAAGCTATCAGTAAATTTGCAGGCGTCAGCACTAAGGGAATTCCTCTAACACCCGGGGTTTATTCGAGACCAAGGTTCATTAGCAATTACTCTTGTGAACAACCCTGAAATTATTCGAGTATTAACGTTAATAATAAGCTTACATGTATATATATTTGCATACTTCTTCTCTATTCTTTTGATTTCTAAAAGTTACTAAATCGGTGGAACTTTAAAGCATGTATGCATGCATGATGGACGATTCCACTTACATTAGATCTCCGAATTTTTTTTAAAGATTGCAACTGTGTTATTACAAAGTTTCTGTGAACTAGTTGAATTTAATAATACACTGTAGGACTTTAATAAGTTGATAATCAGTAAAAAATTTCACACACGGTAAATTATGACCTTGCGCAGCAGTTGAGAAAATACTGTTATATATAACATTTATTATCACGAAGTTCATAAACGCTTCACTAGCCACTTGCAATGTGCGCACAATTTTGTTTAGACATTGCAATGAAATATACGCATCTAAAAGAGCAGTAAGCCCAATTTTAGAAAGTGCCAGAATATTTCACTGCTGTACGAAAGGCACATAAACGTGCTGCATCGACTTGAAAAATCTTTTTCATGCCTAATTTAACAACCAGACAATGGCTTTAGGAAAGCGTTAGGTTTACTGCTCACAAGTTACATTTGGTGCGCAGACATGTAGCTTGGAGGTAAAACCAATGGTCTAGCTAATTTAAATTCAACGCAAGTAAATCTGAGAAGCAACACCGTGTTAAATTGTATTGCAAAATTGCACAATTGGACTGAGCCTATACATATTCAAAAACATGCATGAAAGCTTTATACTTAACTGATTTACTGATGTGTACCATACTGAACAATGTTTAATTAACCAAGTACATATGTATACATACTTGTATATGCAAGCAGGATGCTACAAAATTTTATTGCATTTATTCATTTACTATACAAAATACTTTTACGTATATTGATAATAACCTATTTCCCGATGTACAACGGTTGCAAACATGCTACTTTTACATAATAAAAGCCAGTGCATATATATATACACGGTGAAAATGAATTCAGAATGTTACTGAGTAATTCTTCAGAGCCTATATTGAATATATAGTAAAGTTTTTGTTGCATTTTTTATCTTTAAAAAAAATATTGTTCGACAAATTTCCACCAGCCTTTCTAATATATTACATGTACTTCCGCCCTATGGATATCATTTATTGTCATTTTATTGCTGCAGGAGGCAAGCATATCAAAGGGAGTGAAATTTGAATTTCAAATCATTCTCTCGTATATATGCGGCCTTCAAGAAAATGTACTTTTCAGACAATTTTTTTGAAATGATCGCAAATATTCATACCATGCACGCCATATTGCATATAGTGGTGCTACTTTTGAGTTTGCCATTCAGTTTATACATGCATTGTAGTTCATCAGAAAAAAAAGTCCAAGCGCATCCAGACCTTGTAATATTGCAATCAATATATATAGGGAGGTAGTCTATGGCTTTTATTCAGCAACGTATTTTTCGACCAAGATTTCTTACAATGATGAGGACGGAAGAGTAAGCATGTGTAGTCATGCCTTATACATATAAGCCTTAATATTGTCGGAAGACAAAAAAAGCCAAATCGACATTAAACTTACTGTCGCCAAGAGTTCTACATAACAAACATCGTCACGCATTTCTTTTCCTAAGAAACGAGGATTTTTTCCTAAAAAAAAACTAACCATTTGTTCGCGCGTCGCTCTTACATCCGTTTTTATACGCCAAATTTAAGGCATCAACGAATGCAAGACACGCAATTTTTGTGCTGTCCTTAGGCCTCCAATGTACTTAAGGCAGATCGTACTGCTGAAATAAAAACTGGAAAAGTATTACTAGCCATAGCAACGTATATTCTTAAAAAATATATCCACTCTCTATGTTACTAAAAATGTTCTTATAGTATATATGCACCACACATTTGTATATAATGTACAACGTGTTATACATTACTAATGGTAATACAAGATTTGCAAGAAAGTGTTGTGAGCAGAATAAGGATTTACAGATTATTTCTTGCATGAGTAAAGTCACAGAAAAAAATTCCTACCACTATGTATCAGTCTATCATGACGATATAGATGATATATATAGAGTGAGACAGAAGTCAGCTGTTCAGTATGAAGGAAATGGTTTTTTTTCTAAATCATTTTTGATATTGTCAGTTTTCAACATATCCTACTAAAGAAACCGTATAAGTTTACTATGTCAGAGCGTGAGACATTTAGAACATCTGTTTAGTTTATTTTTACCACAACAACAACAAAATCAAAAGGATAAATATGGGCTTCTGTGTCAATCTTTTTCTGATTTGTCAACCAAAATTTGCGAATGTGCATATTTGAAGCTGACCAACTCATATGAACATATTCACTTTTCTAGCAAAATGTAACTAATTAATTTTAATATATGCATAAGAGTTGTTATTTTTCTGTTAATTATACACAATTTGAAATTGATGCGATACGGTTAAAGCTCAGAAATGGCATTTTTTCGGCTACGTACATGTATAATTAACGTCGTATTTTATCCACCTACATTTTTCAGTTCGTTTGCTCCTTAATTGGTCCATCGTATGACACAAAAAATCCTTAGTATGTTAGAGCATGATAAACGAGCAAAAATACACGCAATATGTGTACTATATATGTCAAACCAGAACAGTGAAATGGGATGAGTGTGTGGGGAAAATTGGACGACATATTGTCATTTATCAAAGGAATTTTTTTATAGAAATTGTGAAGGAGAGGATATGTGGGGATAATGGCATATCCTATATGCATAAAGCCCATCAGGACTTTTTATCATTGGTACGGTCTTGTATATACAGAAGTTCCATATATATACTCTTATGTAAAAGAGCTAAATTTCATTATAAAAAACCTTATTAATATTCGCAAATAATAATGTATCTTTCAGTGCATATGACGTGGTATAGTTTGATGGCTAATATTATGATAGATCTACGTAGACGGTCTTACATAAAAAACGTATAAACCAGATTTTAAAGGTGTGATGTGGTCATGTTTCATCATAAATGGATCCCGTGGGTACACTATTGGAAAACAAGACCACGTTGGAATGGTTGGAGAGTGTCTTATATACCCTCGCTAAAATTTCTTCAACTTCTTGTATTGCAAGTTCTCGTTGAAAGTGTAAGAAGCCATTTGTATGCTATTGCTATAATGGAGAGCATGCAGTCCTATATATGATGTCATAAAACTACATGTCTGCAGAGGTAGCAGCTGCTGCTTTTACGGTTATGACGTCATTGGAGCGCTTCACCTTTTTAGGAATGGTATCCGGCATGGCTATTGGATCAGTAGGAAGCCACGATCACAATAAGTTTATATTAAAATTTTTATTCCATTTAGAACTTCATAAAATGGTAATTTTGAGCTTGAAGGGACTGGAGAGCTACTATTATGTCCAATTCTATTACATGAAAGTTCGACATGCTTTTGAGTTATTTCAATGGTTGAAACTAAGTCAATTACCTATATCTATCAACAAAAATAAGTTTGGAAGGAATAAAATTTTGGAGTATATATTACGAATACACTACATCAATAAACATGATTTTTGAAATGCACCAAGTATCAATAGGCCTACGTTTATGTAATATATGAAACGGTATGCTTCTGCCATGGGCAGATACTCAACATCGTTAGGTTAAACATATATAATAAGTGTTCATACATTTTAACTTAACCACAAAAACGTTTTGCTGGTCATGACATACTGTGATAGTACAAAACGGAAGTTCATGTAATAACAGAATAGTATCAGTTATGATGCAAGCAACATCCCATTTAGAATTCATAAACTGTACATTGTTTTTCATTGTTAATGAAAGCTTTAGGTATTCTGCTTCAATTAAGATTATTAGTTCCATATGCTTACAGGAAATGCACAAACATTTGCAGTAATTATGTTAAAACGTTATATGCGTACATAAAAAGCAACGGATTTTTGGACACACCTTTTGCAGCATAATTCATTTTTCTAACTAAGGATTCAGAGTCTATTATGTAATCCATCATTATACATGTACATTCATTTAAAGTTATATAGGCCTATAGCCCCAGGCCACACTAGGCTCGAAACGCGCGTTTTGGCTTGCCTCAAACAGGGCATCGAGTTTAATTTAAATTCTAGTTATAAAATTTGCACAATAATATGTGGCCTGAGTGTAAGCCCCAGACCACACTATAGGCCACCAAATTACTTATAACAATTTTACAACAGAACCATTTATATTGTTTTTTGCTTGTCAAGCATATTGGA
>JAQGCC010001726.1:0-21798 GCA_034698905.1 Xestoiulus laeticollis | reverse complement strand
AGTGGTGAAAGTAAGATGCATCTTTGTATCTTATTTCGTGGACACTAAATTTAAGATGTTTTGATTTGCAGTGTATAAGCGGCGGGCACTGTATTTCAACAGTTTGAATTTTTAGGATTACTAGATTTAAATCGTGACTGATAGGGTTGAGATGTTGTCAAGCAAACATTCCACCCTTAACATCTCACCACTATTTTCTTTCTTCCTTAAATCTTATGGTAACTGCATTCGAATGTAAGGTGACAGTACTCGAGTGCATTTGCATAATGTTTGGCCACTGGCTACGTGCATTACGTCTGACCGAAAGTGCATTTGTCTCTTCGAAGATGAGATGCAAGCAAAAAGAGAAGGACTTACCAACGACATTTAAGGTGACAAAATGGCTGATGATTGGATCCGAACTGACTTGGCATTCGTACAAGCCAGCGTCTCTTCCCTGAGTGAATTTGATGTGTAATGTCCAGTCATCCGAATGATCTTGATGAGACAACTGAAACCTCTGGTCACTCGAGTACGTTTGCAAGCCAAAAGTCAAAATGTGGAAATCACGATGTCGAATCCAAGACACCTGATAAAAAAAAAAAAGATTAAGTAGATGAAAAAAAACTCATTAAAAAGCAGTCTTGTGGAAGCTCAGGAAGATTGATCGAAAAGCCAATTAATGAAAACCTATTAATAATAAAAGATGGTCGACATAAGGAGGGAAACAGATATAGCCACTAATCGCATACATGACATTAATTTCATACTACATTAATTAGTAATTAAGTTTTATATCGAATACTTTGGGGGAATTAAATATATGGACTTTTAAAGGAATTGGACACGTGGAATTTATCTATCATGTATGAACAATATTTCATATGTCCATATTGCACATATTAGAATTTTTACATCAAGGTAACAATTGGTTAGTAGGATCTTTAAAAAATTGTTATTTAAGTGATATTCAAAATTGAAAATTTTATGCAATTTTTTATATGTACATTGAAACTATTTTTATATACGTGTATATACGAAAATGTGAAAATAGAGATATGCTATAAAAAAAATATGAAAAAACTATTTGAAAAAAATGAAATTATAAATATTTATTCGAGTTATTAATAGTTCTTGATTTTATATCTTTGTATTATTTAAGTGGTAGAAAAACTTGATATATTAATTTATTCCATTTCTCATAAATAAATGTGCAATACATGTATTTTACCTCGGATAAAAGTTGAAAAAATTCCTATAAATTAACAATCATCTAAAAAAATTTAAATTATTAATGAAAAATGAGTAAATAATTGTTTAAGTTATCAATAAATGACTGATAAAAAGTTGAAAAAATTACTATAAATTAACAATCATCTAAAAAACATTTCAATTATTAATGAAAATTATTAATGAAAAATGTATAAATAATTGTTCGTTATCAATGAATTTTGATTTTATATCAATTAATGACTGGTAAAAAGTTGAAAAAATTCCTATAAATTATCAATCATTTAAAAAAATTTTTAATTATTAATGAAAAATGTATAAATAATTGTTCAAGTCATCAATAAATTTTGATTTTATATCAATTAATGACTGGTAAAAAGTTGAAAAAATTCATATAAATTAACAATCATCTAAAAAAAATTTAAATTATTAATGAAAACTGTATAAATAATTGTTCAAGTTATCAATAAATTTTGATTTTATATCAATTAATGACTGGTAAAAATGTACTTTTTGGGACCTAATTCCCTAGCCATGAGTCTACTGCTCCCAATCGATAATCCAGCCAAGGTCACAAGACCAAAAATAAAATCTTGTAATTTATCCAAAAATTACCTTAAAATTATAAAAATATATGCATGTTTCATAAAGTGGGATAGCCCCTAATTCGCAGCACCACCTAGTGTTATAATAAGTAAGTTTTGTGCAGATGTTAGAAATGGACTGCTCTTCATGGAGCTTTTGATAAAAATCGATGAAAAAGTAGGCCATGGGAAATCTTGTTGATTTCCAAATTGAAAGACGCCCATTAATCTCAATACATTACGTGACGGTGACAGAAATAAATTAAAAGTGAGACAGCAAAAATAAGAAAAGTGAAAATTATTAATTAATACGCGATGCACGGATGCAACAGCATATTGCATTACTTAAAACGACTTAAACAAGTAGAAGATGATGAAAAAAAAAAAATAAAACAGGGGAGGAGGAGGAAACAATTACCAGTCCCATTGTGTCACTTTTAAAACCCAAAAATGCAAATGAGCAAACACAAAAAAAAAATATTACGTAAAAGTGACGAGGTGATTATAAAGCAGAAAACGAGCTAATCAGCACGAATTTCATGTAACAGAAATGCACAAAAAAATATATATCTTAAAGTAACATGAAACCGCACTTATGAAGAAAAGAAGAAACCTAATGAATATAACGATATTATTCGTCTTATTAAATATTAAAAAAACATCTTAAAACCGTCTGAGTATGACGCATTAACAGACAATTATTAATTAATATTCACAATTTTGATATCGGGTGCAGACGTATGAAATTAACGTCAAGAGTCTATAATAAATTATATATATGTCACGATATGGTTAATATTAGTCATATTACTTAGGTGTAATTATCATTCATCTTGTATTTTTAAAAGAAATGCTAAGATTTGCATTCATGCGTTAGTATATGTCATAATTCATCATTTAAAATCAATGTCTGAAACTATCTGATTAAATTAGTATGTGAGATTATCCACATTTGTTTGAAAATGTGACAGTTGTTTGAAAATGTGACATTTGTCTGAAAACATGTATTGCCATATTTTTATTCTGCATTATAGTCCAAATAATCCACAAACAAAATTATAACTTTTTAGTCGTAGCTCACTTAGGACAAAATATCAAATTAGGAAAAATAAGATAATGGTCTGATTATATGAAATCAACTAATTTCATCTTAATTTTCAATTATTTAAAGTTTTTACAATGTTTTTAAGAACAGAGGGAAAAGCAAATGTTGGCCACGCTGCAGGACAGTGAGGCACTGCAGTAAAGCAAATAAAGCTTCACTGCAGCGCACAAATGTACTACAAAGAAGCCAACATTTGGCGTTTCCCTTTTCTTAAAAACATTGTAACAACTTCAAATAATTGCCAATGAAAACTAAAACAGTTGATTTTATATAAACACAACATTATCTTCCTTTTCCTAATTTAACATTTTGTCCTAAGTGTTCTGGATAAGAAGTTAATGTTTGAATTTCAGTGAAAAAATGTTCATTTGGCAAAATCTGACTAGAACACACTCATTTCCTGTTTAACCACATTAACAGAATTTTTATAACTATTATTTTCATTAAGATTTAAGAAAAAAAAAGTGGCTTTTGTATCACCCTGTATAGTGCTAAGCAATTACACATAAAAATAAAAGATATTATCCAAACAATATAAAATATCTATTCATTTATGAAAATAATGTATTTAATAATGTGGATTTATGGTAATACATGAATATATATTTCACATATACAATCAGACTATATTTATTCAAATATACATTGTATTTCATATACAGTAGAGCTTGTCTAATGTAATACTGTCTAAAGTAATAATCTGCCCATTGTAATATTTTATTCCGGTTCCGACTTGGGACCCAAGGCCTAAATAAATTCGACCCTGCCTAATATAATAAACCCCTAGTAATACCGTGACGATATTAAATTAGACAGGTTCTAATTTACAGTATGACAAAGTGAGATAAAATTCTGCATATATCAAATGATAACATAGATTTTTATTGTCATTGTCTATATATGAAATTAAATATAAAATAAACGTGTTTTTTTTTTAAAAAATATGAATATGACATATTAAAACGTTCACATAAATAATAATTCCATATAAAAATTAAAGGTCCTGATCTCTTAAAATCTTTTCTGTAAAGTTTCATATTTGTCTAAAAATATTATATTTACTTAAAATATGAAAAGAATGATATAATCTATATCTGCGAATTTAATAATTGAAAATCATTTAATTAGTTTAAAATAAATTAGTTTGTTTCAATCATAAATACAAACACTAAAACAGCACAATTTTCAATTTTAAATAAGAAAATAAAGTTGAGGTCATTGAAGTGACCTTTGAAATTCATTGTTTCTCATGTTTACATTTGTTAGATTTGTGTCTGTTTTATTTTTTGTAATACATGTATAATTTTCAGTGTCAGTTTGAAAAAAAAGATGTGTTGTTTATGTTTCATCAGGTGTTTGTCGTCTTTTTAAAACCCACGAAGCTTGTTTACACTAAAGATAAAATCCCATTAAAATTCATTGAGGTAAAAACATTTGTAGAAAAAGAAAAACAACATCTTGCTTTTGATGTATGAAAATGCATGAAAATGTTGGTCGATAAAAAGACATTTTAGAGACGAAAATAAATGTATTTTAAAATAAACTCTTAATGCTAGCTTTCTTAGCTAAACATGCGTGTTTTATTGTCATGTAAGAAACTTTCTAGCAGCTGTTAGATCTTCATGTCTTATTTTGAATCTACATAAAACTTCACTTTATAAAATTACGAGTTATTGTCATTTACATTAATATTAATGCACTTATAATGTTCATTTTACTGATAAATCTATCATATATCAGAGCATAAAGCGTTTCAATTTTCCTTTAGTGTTCAATTTCAAAAATTGCATGCATTAATGTGAAATATATATATATATACTAATTTTTAATGAATTAAGAAATTAAGAATTTTTCTAGTTATGAAGTCAGTATTTGATTTCAAATTAATACAATATCAATTAAATGAAATTGCATTATTTTTTTGTAATTATATAGTCTATGGAACATATTTATTTCATTTGTCAATTACATCTGAAATAATATATCTAATGTATATATAATATTAAAATTATTTAAACAAAAAGCAATGCTAACAAATTTGTAAAAACAATTGTTAAATATTTTTTGTTTTAATTAAATGCCCAAATATCTATTCAAACAATTATGCATAATTTACCTTTTACCTTTTTCAACATTATTATAAAAGTATGAATTTTATAGTTTATTATTAATGTTTTTAAAATGTTTTTATTAATATTTAATATTGATATTGATCAATATAAAATATTAATAAAAACATTAAAATATTAAGCTAAGAAATATGTAAACTAAGTTTTATGCAATCCTGTTTAATATTGTATTTTTAAGTAATACACTGAATTTTGCAAGTTTAATTTAAAATAATCTGTCTAGCTTATCCACTTATGTACATGTAAAACGTCAAATAAATTGACAAATTGCTATTAACGATTTTTGGCAAAAATGTAATTAATCTCAGAAATGATATTTTAAATTAATTACGTATAACTGAGGCATAATAGTGCCAAAATGATTGATACTTAGTAATAAACGACTCATTATTATCAACAACATGTTGAATTTCATGCCAAAATAAATTATTTATGATTAAATACTGTAAAGAGCAAATAACGATACAAATTAACTACAATTAAAATAATATTAATACCGCTTTCCAGACTACTTTAAATACCAGCTGAAATTAATTTAACTTTTTATAGTAATTTTACAAATTATTTAAATATTTTATATATTCCATTAAGACATTTTTCAAAAGTTTCAAATTGATTACAAATTAATTTACTATTAACTATAATTAAAAAAATAATTTGCCCCTGATGTGAGGCAATCACTGCTAGCTTCGGTGCTACGGTCAATTGCATGATGATAAAATTCAAGGGTAAATTATTATTTATATAATTTTATAGAGTATTAATTATAAAATAACTTGTATAGTTTTATTTTAAAATGTAAAAAATAGCAGCTAATTTTTTAGTGTATTACAAGGTGTAAAAAATACGTTAAAAATTATAAAAGTAGTCTATAAAAATTAATAAAATTTCGTATAACAAAACAGTGTATAAAATTGCAATTAATAAGAGGTTATTTTTATGATAAAAAGAGAACAATTAAGCGGAGGCCTATTTGATCATTTTATACCAAAGTTTTTTACGAGAACCACAATAATAATAAAAATAAAAATTTACGGTTTGGGAAACATAAGACAATGATTATGATGTTAATAGTAAAAACTTCCCTTATTTAATATCCTAGTAAAGATTAGTGTTGGATTATAAAGAAGAGTAATCTACTTTTACCCTTATGTACTACTTTTATGTGTTATGCTTTTACCCAACATTTTTTTTTCAATATAAAATTAGTCAGTTAATATTTCCTATGATATCATTGTTATTTCATAAGTCCTAAGCTTAAGAATTAAGGCAAGTTGAAAATTGACTAGGGCCAATGGACCCAAAACATTAAAACTATAAAATATTGACTTTATCACCCTTTTAGGCATTTAACATCTAGGATTAGAAACCCATTATCCCAAATTTACTCAATATTTCAATTTAAAGATAATATACATCATGAGGCTAGGTTCACCGGGTTCATAATGTATTGATTAAATCATAAAATTATTTATTAATAATTCAATAAACATACTTTTGATACCAAAATCTTCAAATACAACTTCAAATACACATTGGAAATTATTTCAGGTATCCCAGCCAACTTTAGGGATAAAAATATAGGAATTATAGGACTTTTGCTTTGAAAATATAGGAATTATAGCACAGGATGGCAAACACTTTTTCATATTCAATATTATTCTTAGGACTTTTTTAGATTAAATTTTAAGACTATAGGAATTTTTTTTTTAGAGAAATAGCAAGATTTTTCTTGGACTGGGGTACTACTACTAACATACAAAACATACTAACTACTAAACTACTAAAACATATATTTTTACAACAATTATTTGATTATTTAGAGGGTATTTAGAAATTTTTTAGGAATAGTAAGGACTTTTTAGGAATATCTAGGTTTTTTTAGAAATATTTAGGAATTATTAGGAATATTTAGGACTTTTTTAGGAATATTTAGGACTATATTAGGACTTGTTTGCCAACCTGGTTAATACAAACCTGTACAAAAGTTAATGAAAATATAGAAAATATAGGACGACATTAATAATATAGGAATTTATAGGAAATATAGGACATCTGGGATGCCTGTAATATCTATGAATTATTAAATTTAAAATTCGTTCATTTTTGATATTTTTTTATAAATTTCCCTTTTTTGCTATTTCGTTTTTTATAAATTATTTAATAGTTGATGACATGTGACTTTCACCATTATCCAATAATTGCTGAGCTTTCATTTGTCAACTTAAACACACATTAAAGGTTCAACAAACTAATATAGTATAGAAATATGAAATAAAAACAAAACAAAAAAAATATAAGAAACGATGATGTGCATTAATTTTATATTTGTCTTCCAAACGACTTTTTTTTCTGCCTAGCATTTATCTTTAAGTATTTGAAGAAAAGTGTTGCCCTAAAGGGACATCCATCTAGTGCCAAAGACATTGCAGAAAATGTTTTTATTCTCCCATTTATTTATGCGTTTAGGTCTACGTTTTTATGCATTCTAATTCCTAAGAGATTAAAATAAAAACCAGAAAAATAAAACTTCTTTTCAGAGATTGTGCCTTTATCGTTACGCTCAAAATGTGTCTCTTAAACGTCAATTTTTTTTATTTAAAAAATGGCAGTAAAACGCTCTTGTCTTATCAGTATATAAATATTATGGTAGGCACTTCATTCTCTAATCTTGTTTAACATTTATCTTAGAAACGCCACCAGATAGATAACTCCCTGTTTTTGTGGCCTTTTTTTTACCAAGATGACAACAATTTTTTCTTCACAATTTTCCTAGCCATTGCAGCTGTCATAAAAAAATCAAGAATGAATTTTCTACCCTCATCTATATATTTAACGTCATTTCCAATGGTTGCCATCTACTTATTTCCCTATTTCACAATTCATTGCCCCTTGTTGGTTGGCAATCACTGCTAGCTTATGTGTTATGCTCCGTTGCATCATGAATAAATTTAAGAATGAATTAATGTTTTTTTATCATTTTCTTTTTATTAGTAGGCAATCTATGTTAGCTTTATTGTTGTATACAATTGCCTGATGAATAGGTTCTGAAGATAAATTTAAAAAAATATTGCCCCTGATAGGACGCAATCACTGCTAGCTTCGGTGTTATGCTCGATTACATTGTGATTAAATTTAGGAATAAATTAATGTTTTTTTAGCATTTGTCCCTGGATTGTAAGCAATTAATTCTAGCACTATTGTTCTTTATAATTGCCTAATAAAAGAGGTTTTAAGATAAATTAATTTTTTTAGCAATTGCCCCTGTTGGTAAGCAATAACTGCTAGCTTCAATGCTCAAATGTTTAATTGCCTAATTAATATTAATGTTTAATTTTAAAAATTGTCCTCTGATTAAAGGTATTCTAGGATAGCTGTTGTTATGCACAATTTCCTTCTGATGGCATTTAAGGATAAACTAAAAAAAATTATTTGCCCCTGATGTCAGGCAATCACTGCTTGCTTCGGTGCTATGCTAAATGGCATGATGATAAATTTTAAGGATAAATTTATATATATTTTTATCATTTTATAGAATACTATTTATAAAACTTCAGTAGTTATTACATGTTTATAAAGTTATGTATAAATTTTCTATAATTTTTATTTTAAAATGTACAACTTGGCATGTTTTGAATGAATAGCAATTGAAGATAAAAATATTTCATATACATTAGTTTTCTATAAACTAGTAGTTGCTTTTAAATATTAGACATATATTTTATTTATGAATTTCCTTGTTTAAATTATTTAAAAGTACATGAAATAAGTAAATAAATAAAAATGAATATAAAGTATTTGTAATTCATACAAGAGATAAGAATTTGCAATTTTAAGAAAAGGCAAATATATCTTATTTTGTTGACAATTACGATATTTTTAGCAATTAAAATGTTCGAGCTGTTCGATGTCTCTAATTCAGTAAAATTCAGTAAAAAATAAGAATTAACACTTGCTTATAACTTCATTATTTTTTAAAAAGTAGCATTTTTCAAAACCAGTTACAATTTGTAAAGATACCATTTGCAAAATGCATTTTAAATTACATTCTTTTTTTGTTATATCCCATTTTACTGTAGATATGAACTATTTATTTTTAATCTTTAACTTTTATTTTTGAGTACATGCATTTTTAAATGTTTTAGGCAACATACATGTATTGTCTAAGGCATTTCAAAAATACGATTTTGAACATTCTAAAATCCCTAGAAGGAAGAAGAACTAAAAAACTTAGATATTTCTGTAAAATGGATTTTAAATAAATAATTTCCCAATCTCCTTTTGTCTAAAACGTCTCCACTTTCTCCATAGTCTAACAAGTATTGATCGGGGACCGCAGACAGAAAACACTCATCAAGAAAACAAGACTATAGAAGACAGAAAGTTTGAATGATTTTCCTTCAACGACTTTGTGCAATCATAAACATGTCCAAGTTGGTTAGGATAAAAGTGTTGTATCTCAGGTGGACATCTCTTTAATCCCAACCACCTTAAGTGCACTTGAATTGTGCAAAGGCGAGATGAGCCGTTAATGGCCGGAATCTCTTCGGACTATTTTGCGTGACATTTTAGAGATTCCCCAGACATTTTCTGCTCTTCTTCAATTTAAGTGGCCATGATTGACAACGACGAGGGAGACACATTATGTCTCGACCGACGTTCCCTTACTAAACGACATTTTTAATCGGGAGATGCTTTTCAAATGTAGCGCAGTCTTTCGGAGGAGAAATCGGTGGAATTGTCAAAAGTGACAAAATCATGTTTTAGGTCAAAAATATCCGTGCTTTTGAAACAGAATGAGCCTTTCAAAGTCAATTCTAGAATACCATTTTTTGAATAAAAATGCTTGGATACAAATTCGGAATTAATTTTTACAGTTCAAAATTATGGTACAATTAATGGGATATAAAATCTGAACTCATATAGTTAATAATGGTATTAATAGCTTTTATTAAATTTAAAAGATTTAAAATTAACTTAATAAAATATTAAAATGTTATTGAAAATGCTGTAATGAATTTGAAATGATCTGAAATATTGTTCAGGCTGCTAAAAATAAACAGAAATAAAACTTTAATTTTGAAAAGCTTAAAATGATTGATTAACAATTAAATGAAAATTAAACCTTACAGCTACTCGAGCCTTTTAAGCAACTCGAGCCTCGAAGCAGCTCGAACCTCAAATCAACACGAATTTTCGAGCAGCTCAAACCTCCAATCAACTCGAACCTTGAAACAACTCGAATCTGCGAGCAGAACGAAACTCGAATCAACCAAAACCTTCGAATCAACTCGAAACTTCGAACAGCTCGAACCTCGAATCAGCTCAAACCTTCGGAGCAACCTAAACCTTCAAATCAACCTAAACCTTACAGCAACCCGAACCTTTGAGCATCCCGAACCTCGAATCAACTCGAATCTTCGAGAAGTTCGAACCTCTAATCAACTCGAATCTTTGAGCAGCTCGAACCTCGAATCAACTCGAACCTCGAAGCAACTCGAACCTCGAAAAAACTCTAACCTTGAAACAACTCGAATCTGCGAGCAGCTCGAACCTTGAAACAACTCGAATCTGCGAGCAGCTCGAACCTTGAAACAACTCGAATCTTTGAGCTGCTCCAACCTCGAATCAACTCGAACCTCGAAAAAACTCGAACCTTGAAGCAACTCGAATCTGCGAGCAGCTCGAACCTCGAATCAACTCGAACCTCAAAGCAACTCGAACCTCAAAGCAACTCGAACCTCGAAAAAACTCGAACCTTGAAACAACTCGAATCTGCGAGCAGCTCGAACCTTGAAACAACTGGAATCTGCGAGCAGCTCGAACCTCAAATCAACTCGAACCTCAAAGCAACTCGAACCTCGAAAAAACTCGAACCTTGAAGCAACTTGAATCAGCGAGCAGCTCGAACCTCGAATCAACTCGAACCTCAAAGCAACTCGAACCTCGAAAAAACTTGAACCTTGAAACAACTCGAATCTGCGAGCAGCTCGAACCTTGAAACAACTCGAATCTGCGAACAGCTCGAAACTCGAATAAAAAAAACTTTCGAATAAACTCTAACGTTTAATCAACTCGAATCTTCGAGCAGCTCAAACCTCGAAACAACTCGAATCTGCGAGCAGCTCGAAACTCGAATCAACTCGAACCTTCGGGCAATCCGATCCTTCAGGCAGCTCGAAACTTTGAGCCACTCGATCTTCGAATCAACCAGAATTTTCGAGCAACCCGAACCTTGAAACAACTTGAACCTTTAGAGCTTTAATTTCTTAAAGCTAACTTTATAAATGTCTTAGTTTTGATTTTAGAATAAAATAAGAAACACTTGAGCTTTTAAAAACTTTGTTTCGCAAATAACAATCCAAAACAATAAAGTTTTGATGCTGAAACTTTTGCTTCTAGTTGTATTATTACAAATAAATTTGAAATGTATGAATTCCACCACATTCTCCTAAAAACAAATTACGACTAGGGCAAATTAGTTGAGAAATTCCTCGCTATAAATCACTTGTATATGTTCCCTAGTATAGGACCATAGGTGTCCATTGAGGTCTCTTTCTGTCCAAATGGTCCATCCTTATTGTTTTTTTTGTAAAAGCTGTCCATTTTCTTGCCAAAATGTTTTTTTTTCGTCTTCTCTGATTCAATGTTATCTCTGTTTCATCTTTTATATTTCTTGCCTTAGATATGAAGTGCGTGTTAGGGGTCAGTTGGTGTCCACTTCACAGCTGACATTTATGGCATTGCTTAAAACAAAAAGGGAACAGGATTTCGGACGTTGGATAAAAGGACATAAATTTGTGAAGTGGGCTCAATTCCGGATATTGCCAGAATATATATTGAACTGACAGTGTTTTTGGTTTACAAAAAATGCCACAAAAAACGTATGAAAATGCGAGGCTTGATATATATTGTACAGTAAAAAGGTCGAGCAAAGGTCAAAAGGCCCTTATCTTTATATCTAGCAATGAACAATATTTTTGGCTCTATGATATCCATTAGTGGACTTAATGGGGCTTAAAGAAAGTTGCTATGTCCAGTAGTGACCTTTGACCTACAACTTAAAATGAACGTTTTATAGCACTGCGATGTGAAAGTATTATTTAATTCATTTATTTCAAGTTATTTTCAAATTATTATAAATGATTCGGATTTTTTTTAATAAATTTTAATTCTTAAGTCTATTTTGTCCAGGACATATTCGACATCAAAATTAATATAGCAAAATCTAATACCTTTATGCATCTTGTATCTAATTTGTAGTATAATATTTTCAGGTTTATTTATGAATAGTTAATTTAGCCATATTGGTTAGGTTAACGTAATGATTTAATTTACAAATGTATGCTATGTTGCCCTTGTGGATTATTTATTCCATATAGTTTAAATCATAATTATAATTATAATTTTTAACTAACTTATCATTAAAATTATCTATGTAAATACTTATTATTATACCTATTAAACGTAACACACTTTCATTATCTAATAATTTGTGTTTTCATAAATCATACACATTTTAATTTCACATGTAGAGGTTTTGTTAATTAAATTAATACAAATATTTTACTTTACAAGAAATATACTAAAAACAATGAGCTTCACGATATAATAATTTCATATTTTCAATATTCAAATATCCTTGGCTTTCAAATTTTTAAATCTGAACCACGTTGTAATAAATTTCATAAAATATTTTCAATATTGACTAAAATATATTATAAATTTATGATTATTTTAAATTTATGAATAAATTTAAAAATAGACAAACTGAATTCCAAAACAATAAGGATTATTAAAAACAATAAGACCATCAGTAGTAGAACCTGTCTAAAATAATATTTTCCCCTCCAAATATTATTATTTTTGACAGGTTATTATTTCAGACAGGTTCACCTGTAAACATGATATACAATATATACAGTTTCAAAATAGGGAATTTCCCCTTTTTTCAATCCTTATACATGTAGATCTATAGATGAGTAGATAGTTGTTGGGTATCACGAGCAAAATTTAATTTCCCTGCCATTTTTTATATATAATTTAATAAAAATTTCTTTTTTAATATAATTTCCAGTTCCATTGTTGATACTCCCTTAAAAATCATTCTGACCAATAAAAATTATTAAATATCCAATTATGGAGGTTTATTATTTTATACATGGCTTCTAGGTTAGGCCAGTCACATATTTATTATTTTACAAAGGATTATTTATAACAGGTTTCACAAGATTGACATTTCTGTAGCATATTATCCATCTTACAATTTAAATTTAAGGTTTCAACAATATATAAATTCAAATTTTATCATGTCTTATTTTAATGTATTAATTTTACCAATGTCCCTGCCATTTTTGACATTTTAAATTCCCTGTTTAATATAATTTCCAGTTCCATTGTTGATACTCCTTTAAAAATCATTCCTATACCAATAAAAATATATTAAATATCCCTTTATGGAAATTTATTATTTTATACTTGGCTTCCAGGTTGGGTCATGCACAATTTATTATTTTAGAGAGAATATTATTTTACAAAGGATTATTTAAGACAGGTTCCACAGTATTGACATTTCTGTAGCATATTAGCTATCTAACAATTTACATTCAAGGTTTCAACAATATATTTTATCATGTCTTATTTTCACTCCATAAATTCAAATCCAACATATTAATTTAATAGGGTAAAATGTCCAATAACCAATCCAAATGTCCAATATAACCAAACCACAACTTATATGTTTAGCCCCCACAAAACTTTTATTTTCAAACCATATATAACATTTTTATTTTGAAACAGTGCTTGAGAATATAAAAAATAGGATATAAGAGAGAATATAAAAAATAGGATATAAGAGAGAATATAAAAAATAGGATATAAGAAAAGAGGTGATATAAGAATAAGAAAAACCTGAAGAAGAAGTCCAAAAGCAATAAGAATTGTCCATTAGGAAGATGGACACCTTCAGTAACATAAAGGACATAAAGGCCTTTCTGGCAAAATAAGGTATCTGTGATTTATAGGAATTGGGGGGGGGGGGATATATGAGGGGGATTTGTCAACTAATTTGCTCTCTTTCTGGCAATGTGTTTCTGGAATTCATATATTTGAAATTTATTCTTCGTATTGGATATAAAATGCGACAGAAATTACGATCTCTCCATGACGTACTGCCAGAGTCAACTCTGGAAGAGTGGATCACAATATCGAAACAGAAGCAGACTCATTTTGTCATAAATGAAATGGTCCATATTGCGAAAAGGGGAAAAATCAATTTATTGATCGATGTTTAATCGGGACATCGAAGAGACGAGGGGTTGTCAACCTTCACCCCCCCCCCACCCCCAACCCCCTTCTCGATGCCAATGGACACTGGGCACCCTCAGTAAGTTGACCTTTGACCCCATCATCAGATGACCACAGTCCAACACCCCTAAATCCACCTCACTCTCTCCCTATATATATGAACCCCCTAACATCTCTTAGCACTGGGGGAAGATAAGTAAATTTTATACACTTGCCATTAAATAGATAAAACACATTTAATAGCATTGTTCATTGTTATATATTTTAATACGATTTTTAGATTTCTAAAAGCATGGGATTGTGAGATAATATTTACATTTTCGAGAAAAATGACATGGTGGATGATATTGGAATATTATTATTTTCGCCATGTATTAAATGGATTTTTTTTTATCAAATTTATAATAAATCATATGATGTTGCAGTGTGTATATTTTAATGCCATTTTTAATTTATAGAAATAGGAATTTTGTGACCGGTATTTGTGAATGTGTAAATTATACATATATATATTTTTGTAACAAAAATCAGTCGAAATTGTACATTTTTTTATATACGATGGAAAATGTATACAAATGATTAACAATAGTTTACATGTGTTCATAGGTAGCATATAATTTGGTATTTATAGCAAATTATTACATCAATTAATGTAATATACATGTATATTCATATCTTCTGTATTTAGACTATTTTGCAATAAAAGTATAAAATATATACTTATAATATATTTTAAAAAAAATTATTATAAAATTTGTTTATATATATTTAAATTTTAATATATATTCATATCTTCAGTATTTAGACTACTTTGTAATAAAAACATAAAAATAAAAAAAAAATATATATATATAATTATACTTATACATTTAATATATTAAAATTCTTTTTATAAAATTTGTTTATATATTTTTATATTGCTCAGAATGCTTCATAGATGGCGCTGCGTCTAACGTATCCAAAAAGTAGCCAAAAAGTGCATTTCAGCCATTAGAAGAATGTAATAAAAAAGTGTATATTTGAAGTTTTATCATTTGTCTTTCATTAATATAAATCCGTGCAATCATAATTGCTCGATGGAATTGATTAAATTTAAATTACGATAAAAAATTTAATAAAAATTTATAAACACGTTATTTCCAGTAATTTCCAAGTTTTCTTCATAGATTCAATTCGATTCAACTCACTACCCAACATATTTAGTATATTAAAAACTCATTAAACATTTAGTAGATACATTTCAAATTTAAAAAAAAATTTCCTCGTGTTGTTCGGAATGTTTCATAGATGGCGCTGCGTCTAACATACCCAAAAAGTGCATTTGAGCCATTAGAAGAATGTAATAAAAGAGTCCATATTTGAAGTTTAATCATTTGTCTTTCATTAATATAAATCCGTCGTTAAAACACGCCAACTGCTAATGTTAAATCAATGGCTTTTGGCAATTTCCTTCTATCTCTTTTGCCTCATTAAAACTTAATCCCAATCAATCATTTTAATCCCAAGATGCTTTTCCATATTGCGATGCCATTAAATTTCTCTCCTTTAATTTCAGTTTGGAAAAAGAGTGGAAAAACAGACGCCTATTTTGGAAAATGAAAAGACAACAATCGGTCTAATCGATCGATATTAACCGAGGATTAAAACACGCTTTAAGAAGATGTCTTAATACGATTAAGAATTGAAGGGGACGATTCCCATTGGTCACACCGACAACAAAAGATCACACATTCGCCTTCATTAATGATAATTAGCACACTGGATTAGTCAATAATTCAAAAATTAATATCGAAAATAACCGTCTATTAGCATATCTGAAAAGAGATCTTTTCAAAAGCGTCTAATTAAATAGTAGCCGAAAGGGCATGGGACCCTAAAGGCGATTATTAATGAAATATGAAAGCTTAGAAATGAATACTACATGTATAATGTCCTTTGTTTGGGAAGATTTCATCAAAATTCATAAATAAGAGCCTACATGTTTGGAATTCATATATAATTTATAAATAAATGTTGCTTTACATACGTTTTGAATGACCACTGCAATTTTAAATATGCAGTGAATGAAATTTGAATTTTTTTTTATTTTAAAAGCTTATAAACTGTTGTCATTTAAAGAAAATCTACAAAAAAACCAATCAAATCTACATGTAATGTAAATTTGAATTTAATTCAAATTAATAAAAAATTGAATACAAGTGCAAAATTTTAAGACATTTTGGATAATTGGCAATCATGTCAAATTTTTAACTTTGTATAAAATGAAGTTGACAAATATGA
This sequence comes from Xestoiulus laeticollis, assembly GCA_034698905.1. Taxonomy (NCBI): domain Eukaryota; kingdom Metazoa; phylum Arthropoda; class Diplopoda; order Julida; family Julidae; genus Xestoiulus; species Xestoiulus laeticollis. Next base: position 5,185 of record JAQGCC010001726.1, on the reverse strand, counting down.
TATACATGTAAAAAAAAAACCAGTTATATTAAACTTTAATTAATACTATTTGACATGGCTACCTTAATTTGAATTTTATTTGATTATTAATTTTAATTTTAATTGATCATTAATTTTAATTTGATTTTTTTCATTAATCTTGATTTCATTTTCACATGTATTAATTGATAAATACCCGGAGAATTTTTTTCTATTGTTCTTTGGGGTTTTTATTTGCGAGAAAAACCCGAGGTCAACCATAGCTCCTGATATATACCTGGGGTCGACCAAAAGTCCCGAGACGTACCCTGTAAAAATACAAGTCTTAAATTTTGACAATTTGTTGTAGACAAAATCAAGACTTTTAAAACGTCTTATTTTTGTTGATTCCAGACATCAAATGTCTTCAATTAAGACATTTTATCAAATTTCATTATTACAATGGCTTAATTTAAGACATTCAAATGTCTTGAATGAGCAAAAATAAGACGCTTTGAAAGTCTTGATTTTGTCTACAACAAATTGTCTTAATTTAAGACTAGTATTTTTTATAGTGTTATACCAAGGGGAAAAATTCTCCGGGTATTTATATATCATATCGCATAGGGTGAGGTTTATATTTTCAGATATCAACCTCACCCCATGCGATATATATAAATATACATTAATATGATATAATTGTAATTTAAACAGTTATATTAAACTTTAGTTAATACTATTTGACCAGGCTTCATTAATTTTAATTTGAATTTTTGATCATTAATTTTAATTTTAATTGATCATTTTCCAATTTTTTTTGGTATTTCTACATTCAAACAATCTTGTTTTCCTTTAATCACTTTTACAAATGTAAGTTTAATTTTTTTACTGTTTTATGTTAATGTTAATTTCTTCATTCTTCTAGATTCTTCTTTAAGGAATACAAATATCTCAAGTTTTAATCGAAATTTTAATTAAAATTTGTTAAATTTTTTTTTTCTTAGCAACGTTCATTCGAGCCATTTATTCTTATGATAAATTGATTAATAGGTCCTCATCGCAGGTTAATTTCTCGAATTGAGAGCAAGTAAATTGGACTCTTACTTTCCATGCTGTATTTTGTCTTAAACAGTTTCTGGTTTGGAGCAATATAATTTTTTTGTTTTTTTCTGTGTAATAAAATGTTGCTTTTAATCCCCTTAGTAGCTGCGAGTGAGTTTACATTAATCGTAATTGCACCTTCGATACATGCTTCACTTGTTTGGGAATTAAACGGGCTAATGACTACAACATTTCTCGTTTGCAAAGAAATTTAAGAGACAACTACTTCACAGTACTACAAGAAGAAAAAAGGATTCAACACAACATACTTAGAAGAAAATCACAAAAAACTCACCTTGCTTAAAACTAACAATTTACGAAAACAAACATTTTTTTTTTCCAGCTAGGAGAAGTTTTAGAAACTGAAATCTCAAAGTCCCAGTGTTCATTACGAAACAACAAACGGATCAATCCCTTAGGATTTAATTCACACTAATAACTTAGATCTGGCTCATACTAAAACTAAGGAAGATGTCCTAGATAGCACGTGCTTGCGATTAGGTGGCGCCACCTACGCATTAGGGCAAGTTATGAAAATTTCAACAAATAATTATGGAATTATGGGAAAATTATATATACAGTATTTGCATTAATATGTTTTTAAATAAAATTTCATGTGATAAATTTAGACAGTGTTCAAAGCTGCTAATTTGTCATTTATGCAATGAAATTTGCAATGAATTATAATGCCATTACTTTAGATTAGAAGTACTCAAGTTCATCATCGTACATCTGAGATTTCGTATTATTTCGTAAGCAGACTCGTGCGTTCTAAAAATCTATCACGTGTGTTCTAAAACACGATTTTTAATTCTAAAAATCTATCACGTGCGTTCTAAAAATCTAACACGTGTGTTCTAAAACTCGATTTTTAATTCTAAAAATCTATCACGTGCGTTCTAAAAATCTAACACGTGTGTTCTAAAACTCGATTTTTTAGATCTAAAAATCTAACACGTGTGTTCTAAAACTCAATTTTTAATTCTAAAAATCTAACACGTGTTCTCGAAATCTATCACGTGCGTTCTATAAATCGATTTTTAATTCTAAAACTTATCACGTGCCTTCTGAAAATCGATTTTAGAACGCACGTGATCGCGCACGAGCCTGTTTACGAAATAGTACGAAATCTCAGATGTACGACGGTGAATTTGAGTACCCGTATTGTATTAATTCGAATTAATAAATTTGCCAAAAAATGCTTATTAAAATACTTTTTAAAACAAATTTTAAAACAAAAAAAAATTTAACTTCCTAGCAGTTCATAAGACATTAATTATGACTTATTATAATTCAATACTTGAGATCGATGCTGAATTTCAAAATATTCAAAATAAATCTTAATTCATTGCATAATTGTATACGTTAGAAATGGATTATTTTGAATTAAGTGTGCATAATTATGATGCTAATCGGATTGACTCGTTATCTAAGATAAGTAGGTAAAATTGCACGTACATCTTTAAGTAACTAAAACATTAAGTTTTCTCTTGGAAAATTACTTTTCTACTAAGACAACGTGTTTGAGTTAAATAAAATCATCTTGTTTTTCCCCTCTTAATAAAGGAGGTCTTAAATATTTCATTTCAATGTAAATTTGTTGCGGAAGATTTCTCATTCTCGTTAAAAATTGTGTCCGAATATAATGTTTTCTCCTTAAGGTGTTTGTGCAAAAGGCTATAGGCCCAAACGCAGTAAAAGCATTTACTTTTATATCATCCTTTTTCCCAAGAGCATATTATTCCTTTTCAATTTCTAGGAAATTTCTGTGCAAAAATCTACCAACATTTTTAATTTCGAGAAGCACCTGCGTTTGTACAACACACATACATGTACTCACTCGGCATACGAAATAAGAAAACACTAAGACGTATTTTATACTTATTTCAAACAAGGTTTACGACCTAACATCCGTATAAAAAATACGACACTGAATCAACATAAGGCTAAAACTATGACGAAAAATTATATTCCTTTCTATCAAAATCATGGGGTTGAAAATAGGAAAAATATACACATGGTTTTACAATTCAACTGACTATTTCACGACTTAAAAAAAAAATTATCAATATATAGTGTTTTTAATATTTGCAAACTTGCTAAATAAATTATGTTTTTTAATTGTTATTAAATATAGTTTATTATATATAATATATTATATAATATTATATTATATCTAAATAAATTTAGTCAAAATAAACTTCAGAGAAAAATACTCAGTGTTCTTAAATTCAGTCATATTTTCAAGGGACGAAAATGAGGAACAATGGTTTTAAATTCAAAGACTATGTCAAAGAATTTCAAAAATATTTAATTAATACATTTTTTTTTTAATATTAAGACATTTTTCTAAATAAATTTATCAATCCAGAGTTAAAAAATATCAGAAAACGTGATTCACCTCATTTTTATGGGATGAAAATGAGAAACATCAATGGTTTTAAATTCAACGACTTTTTCAAGGTTTTTTAAAAGTAAATGCAGTGTTGAAATAGAAAAAAAAAACACAATAGTGTTTTGAATTACAAACTATAGTGTTTGAATTTTAAGAAATCTGTATAAACTGTAAAATATGTAACAAATCCGAAATTCGATGTCTTGGTTCAAAATCTTACAATTGTATATCTATATACATGTATATTCACGCGGCATTTTGATTATTAATTTTTAATATTTCTATTTCTTACTTATAATACAAGTTGTATTATCTCAATATTTTACTTCTTCTATAGAAGAAATTTAGTCAAAAAAGTTACTTCTTCTATAGAAGAAGTAAAATATTGAAATAATACAACTATATCTTAAAAGAATATCTTATAAGATATTCAAGAATATGTAATAGCAATTTTTATTTACAAAAAGCACGTTGTTGAAAAAAATCTCATTATTTTCTTCTACTTTAACATTTTATTTTATTTATGATGATATGATATCAGGTTATTTCAAACTTTTTACAATAATTTTAATAATACCTAATATTTACAGAATGAATGATATTGCATTTCCTACAAATATTGCTACATAACATTCAGTTAGTTTTACTAAATCCAAATGTTAGTTTGTAGTTTTTGAAAATCTTCAGTTTTGTTTTTCATAAGTCGTCTTAATATTCCATAGAAGCATTTTACTAAGAATTTATTAAGAATTATTGTGAGGCGAGGAAATGCATCACATACGACTTGCAGTATTCCAAGCCAAACTTAGTCAAAGGTCAGCAGTAAATGGGTAATTCTGGTTGATCTAGTCAGGGTCAACGCATAAGTGTTGAACCAGTTTGCGCACCTAGTTTTTTTCCTATCCACGACGGCACCATGCGTCCGAGAGTCGAAATCCTCCCACATCCGCGAGGTGTCGCTGCGCGCACGCTGGTGACCCAAACAAAATGATGTGCCACTCTACGCTTTAGACTGTCGCACCTCTCGTATGCACGAGGTAGCGTTGCAAGCGCGTTTGTTATCTAAACAAAACGATGTGCCACTCTACACTTTAGACAGTCGCATGTTGAACTTCCTCCCACATCCGCGAGGTGGCGTGGCGAGTGCGTCGGGGACCCAAACAAAACGATGTGCCACTCTTATGTTTAGACTCCCCCAGCCGCGAGGGAGCATTACTACGGTTAGACACCAACTTGTAAAATGCAGACACGAAGTCGGCATACTGGTTCACCCCTTATACTGTGGTCAAGGTGCATGAGACGCCATCTACCAGGACTGGATGGACCGACAAGGTTGGCTTAGTGGTTATGCTTAGCTCCTTGAACTCGGGAGACCTGGGTTCGAACCCCGTCGGCTATCTTGGTTTCCCACAACCTTCATTAATCGCCCATATAGGCACATAAAAGCGAATACCGGGATAGTTCCCCAAAAAATGGCCACAACCGTATAAAGTTCACCTTAAAAAATCTGGCACTTTTCCCTGCAGGGTTAGGAATATAATTGAATTGACCTGACCAGAAAAGGTTGAAGGCTTATAATAAGCAGGTTTTGTTTGTTTGTTTGTTTGTTTGTTGATTTTTAACGTTTGCCTATTTCTGCACACGAGAGCTAAATACCAACGCCAGGGAAAGGGCCTCCTTCACCTCCCTGGGAATTTTGCCTACGAGGGAGGACTTCCACCCCCTCTCGAG